>OMNV01002362.1:39578-49974 GCA_900303265.1 Brotula barbata
TTTTTGCATTTAAAAAGAAAATAGATTAAAAGTCAGCGAGGAGGAGCGATGGTCTTAAATATCACACGGAACCTTCCTCCTGAGATCCAGTGATAATGAGGGCTGAATCCAGATCCAGATTGTCTATTTTACGAAATCAGACAGCAAGTTGATTCATCATATGACATTTTTTATAATTAGATGCAGAGAGATATGTAGGATTACAGGAGGACTGCAGTACATTAGGTTTGCAGTATATTTGTATTGTTGTATTCAAGGGAGTGTGTGTGTGTGTGTGTGTCATCACAGTTATGAATTAATTTGGTATCGGAATTATTCACAATTTGATGTAAATATATGTATGTGAGAATGTTTAGATGCAGTGCAAAATAGATTGGCAGGTAATTTTTTTTTTTGCAAATGAGCTGAATGTTTTTATAAACAACAGGGCATCATCAAGTGTGTGTGGATGAAATCACAGACTGAGTGTGGAGTCTGATTGTAAGTGTGTCTCTTCAGTGTCAGGATGGTGGTTTGATTTTTATGTTTGGTGGATATAAACACAGCAGAATCCAGTCTATGCTGCATGTGCAGACATGGCTGTTTGTTTTATGCCTTTCATTTGGCAGCTACGTGTGTGTGTGTTTGTGTGTGTATGTGTCACACAGTGTGGTTCAGGCAGTGATTTTGAATGTTGTTGTTTGCATGAGATGCCTTTGGAAAACCCAGAGGATAGACCGCAGGCAGCCAAACTACAAAGGCCGCATTCTAGAAAACTCTTCAGGGCATTTAAACTACAGTTACCCACAATCCTCTGTCATCTCGCTTCGTCAAAGCGAGATGCACTCGATTGCTGTTGTTAGACCTTTGTAAGAACACGGCTACAACTGCAGACAGGCAGAAACACGCCGTGGTTTGTGTGTGTGTGCGTCTGTGCGTCTGTGTGTGTGTGTGCGAGCGTGCGCGTGTGTGCTCATTAAGGAAAAAGTCACCAAAAAAAATGGATTCCATGCTGAGAATGTGGGGGATGGAATCTGAGTACATCTTCAAATGCTAATGAGAGGAGGCTGCTCTGAGACTGCTTGTTGCCGTCTACCTGTCCATTCATCTGTGTGTGCACGTACGTGTCTGCGTGCGTGTCTGTCTGTGTGTGCGCGCGTGCAGGCATGTGTGAATTCTAAGCATTGTTATTTTTACATATCATTAGTAGCCCAGTGCAGCCTTATCACCCTGACAACTACATCCCTTCCTTTCCCTTCTGCTTATCACCATAACAACTAATCTACTGTAAATAGTGCTCCATCTCTCAGTTCTCTTGCCTCTTCCTCTCCTCTCTGCTTCTCTCAATCGTTTGTCTGTCATTCCTCTCCTCTCTATCTTTCCCTCTACTCCTCCCGTCTCCCTTTTTTTCTTTTTTTTTTTTTCTTTTTTTTCTCGTCACACTGCCTCCTTCCTCCATTTCTTCCACTGTTCGGAGTTCATTTTTCTCTGCCGCTGCAGATGTGGGTGGTTCTGGTGGCTGCACAATCACCTCTCCGCTGCTTCACATTGTCAAGTGCCTCAGCTGAGATGGCAATCAATAAAAAAAGGCAGCTATAACAAGTTACCCAGTAAACTCCCTAACCCGCTCTCTTCATTTTGCCTACAGCGACTCAGCTCTTGCCCTGCATTGCACGTAAACATGCCTAAACTTTGTCCCATCCGATGCAGCCATGTTCCCTCACAAGGTCACCGCTCCACGTCTTTGCATTTGACCCAAACGTGTTATTGACAGCGAGTCCGGTCTGACAACTTGATTGGCCGGCTCCGTCCTAGGATTAACTTGCCAGCCTGACAGGCTTTTACAAGCAAAGATCAAGCCAATGATCCGTTTGGCTGAGTAGCTCTGGGATTGACTGAACTGCCTGATGTGCTAATGCAGAGTTATCCCAAGGTTGAACAGCGTAGCAAGGACACACTTTTGCTGTTTGTGTTGTCACGAGCAGAGGAACGGTCGCTCGCGCCGAATCCTTATCTTTGATGACGCTGCAGTGGCATTGTGGAGAGTGAAACCTGTCTTTGGAGATTAATTCATGACTTTGCGTTCCTTTCTTTTATGCGCCCCCATTGTTTCCCTTTGCCTGCCACTCTCCTTTAATCACCACTTGAAATCGCTAATTATTCCAGTTTATTCTCTTTCCAATTACCTCCCCCGTTTGCCTGCCTGCTCAGTCTTTGCATCAGCAGTGTATAAGGTCACCTTTACACACCTCTGCCCCATTTCCTGTCGTTTCCCCCCGCCCCCCCCACACCGCTCTCTCTCTCTCCCCTCTCCTCTCACTTTCCATCGTAAGCTCCTGGGAAACCCTCCTGGATCCCTTCTTCTTATGTAACCCACGCTCTCTCGGTTATGCACATGTAATGACGGCCGCGTGAGCGCCGAGGGCAGGGGGGAATATCGATACCATTGACGCCGACAAAGTATCATGTCGTCCTCGCGATGGACGGCTGCGGTAACCTGCTTGAGTTGCAACCCGGGATTGTCCCCCGGAGATAGACTGGAAATGGGCGAACGCAGAAAAAGGCAAACAGAGTGAGAGACACATGAATGGCGTTTGGAGGGCAGCAATTGAAACGTCATTTGAAAAGGATTGAGGCTTCGTCTTGGATTCCTCTACTGTCCCTTCTCCTCCGACTGGTTCCCATACACATGCTTCACTGCCTCACTATGTGTGTTGTGGTAGCCTGTGACTCTTTTGAAGCGCTTTGTGTGAAATGCCTCCTCGCTCGCTCACTCACTCACTCACTTCTCTCACTCTCCCCCTCCTCTCCCTTCGCTCGCCCTGCCTTCATTAAGAGGTTGTCTTGAACTACCCAGCTTAACGCTATTTACATTTTCATTATTCTACTGTTACCAGGAAGAAATGGCATGAAATCCTGTAGTGTTCAGGACATTAGACAAGCTTCATTCTCTCAGCAAATGGATTTACATAAATAAGTAGGTTGATACATGGCAGCACAGAGAGAGAGAGAGAGAGGCAAAGAAGAGAGGAGATGAGGCGAGAAAAGACGGAGGGAAAACGTGTACGTGTGTGTGGAAGGTTGACATCTAAAGTGTTAAATGAGAGTAGCTTGTGTTGGGTTTCTTCCCTGTATAAAGTGGGCTCCAAGGGACCGTCAGGGGTCCTGTGATCCACTGCGTATGATCAATACAGCTCTGCATTCCCTCATTACTGGAACAGACCTCATTGTGTTTAGCCAACAATGGACTCGTGGGATCAAACACTTTTCATATGTACGTGTGAACCTGTGTGTGTTTGTGTAAAAACACCTCTTACCTTATATAGTAAAGATTTGGTGTTTACCGTATTTACACTAATACACACTCACCTGGTATTTGCTAATATTTCGGTTTGCGTGAATGTGAGGATTTGGCCTCATTCTAGCAACGCTCGCTTCCTGACGTTTATCGCCTGCGTGGCTTGAATGGGAGACTTCCTTATTCAAGCGTCTGTCCATGGGTGCTTGAGACGTGTGTTTGTGTGCTGGCGTCCTTTAATGTGGCGATCAGGCTGATGTTGGCGTGCACGTCTATTCGAGTCCCCACGGAGCCAGCCGTTCCTTTAGAATGCTAATGTCGGATTAGCCTCTGAGGGTTCGTCAAACCTCGCCGTTTCTGCTTATGGGAATGTCAGCCAATCACGGACAACATTCCTCCCTTTCAATTCCCAAGCGCTCTGACCTCGAGGACCCCCTCCCCCTCACTTCATACCGGGGGGGGATAAAAAGCAAATAATAACAGTAAAGGACGCTTGAAGTTTCCCGCTTTTGTCTCAACTTCCTTTCAAATACATTTTCTCAGGAATTGTTTATTTATAAACCTGGGAATGTTCTCTCTCTCTCTCGCTCTCTCGCTCGTTGGTGCTCGCTGGGTGTTGGATGAACTCGTCACACACTGGCCGAACGTTCCAGCAGTTTCTCCACTTCAAAAGGAGTAGGGAGTGCAATGAATGAATCGGAAACAGCTCATTTTCCCCGAGAAAAATCGTCTAAGACAGCGACTGGGCCATATAATCAGTGCATTTACATGAATGTTAACACTTCCTCTCATTAAGACAATATGATTTCCTCGTGTAAACACCGTAATCAGACAGATAGCAGCGTAAATAGATGTTGGAGTACTGAGCCAGAAAATGCAATTGTAATTTGATTTACTTAAGCATAAAAACAATCTGTTTCCGTCTAAGCGGAGCGAGCAACCTGTGCGTGCATTTCCTAACCCGGTGAACCCCGGTTAACCCTTTCATCTCTGAGGTATCCGCCAATGGGTCTGCAGAGGCAAGCAGCGTGAAACGGAATCTGTAACTCCACGAAATACATTTGTATTACGTCCTTTTTGCAGTTTAAAAATGGAGATTCTGGATGCTGCCCCGCCGCTGGAATCTAATTTGAAAAAACCAACATGAACCCATAGGATTCGTGCAAATTGCTTCCATATTTGTCAGTCATTACATCAAAATGCAAAACACAGCCCCACCTTCTGCGCCTCTGTTCGCTCCCGGGAGTCGCACACACACTCATTTTCATAGATCTTCAGGAGCAAAGGTCACAACTGTTTCTATCTAACGTCTTCGTAACCTCTGAAACTCTTTCTTAAGTCTGCTGAGCGTGCATTCGTGTGCACGACGCGGCAGAGTCGCAGCAGGCAGGGAGGGGAGAGAGAGAGAGAGAGAGAGAGAGAGAGAGAGATCGTCCACCCCCCCACCCATTCCAAACACTTCACAAATTTACAGACTGCTACTTTTACATCCCTCTCTCTTCTCTATTCCATCCATACACGTAAGGTGTCAAACTAATTGACAACTAAAGCCATTAATGATGGAGAAGTGTGTTTCAATGTTACACTTAACTGAAGTTTTTAGGTAGCAAGTCACGTGATGATCGTGTGATAATAATTAAAATATTTTACTCTTCGTGTTTACTTTGATCAGAGCATGGCCTGTGTGTAAATGTAGTGATTTCCATTCCATTTTCCCATCTTCTCTCACTCCACGTGACGTCTTAAATTGCAGCCATTTAACCCTTCGCGCGGTTTTAAATGTATCGCAGCAGAGGTCGGAATACGCGTTTGATAGATTTAAAGGCGGCACGCGAAATGGAAAGCGCGGAATAGCGAAACTGACATCAATCAATGGAGGGAGACAACGTTCCTCTGTTTACCTAACTCGTCCACGGCGTTCTATCATTTTGAGTGGTGTAGTTATAGTTGCAGATCCTGGGAGGGACTTGTAAATGATGATGGAAGGCAAAGATTGCTGCTGCTTGTGGGCTTTCACTGTAATA
This sequence comes from Brotula barbata, assembly GCA_900303265.1. Classification (NCBI taxonomy): domain Eukaryota; kingdom Metazoa; phylum Chordata; class Actinopteri; order Ophidiiformes; family Ophidiidae; genus Brotula; species Brotula barbata. The sequence continues at coordinate 44,880 of OMNV01002362.1, forward strand.
GACACATCTCCCAGTCTAATGAAAGGTAAACAGTGTGAATACACAGGCAGACGAAGAAGAAGAAGCAGCGCTGTGTGCACACACGGTCTGAGTACACAGGCTCTGCATCCACTCTCCACACTTCAGTCTGTTTGTGGAGGGAGGCCGACGGCCGACCTCTTTACACACTGGAAGATTGAGTTTTGTGTGTTTGTCGGTGGGGAGTGGCTTGTGTGTTGCCTGTAGGGCAGATATTAAAATCAGATAATGCGATCCTCTGTTTCCTAATTTTTTCAGCCGTAATGGTTCATAATAATCATCGTCCCGTCTGGGAATGTGCTATCTTCATCCTTGTTTTTAGTTTGCTTTCACTCCAAAGCAAATTATTCAGCCCACGGCCTCGTTCGCTGTGATTTTGATGCACTGTTTTCATCTGTTAACAGGACATTCGCCTGCTGTTCACATCCATAACACAGCTGAATTGCGCCCCGCCGCTTCCCCCTTCGTTTGTTGGTACCAAAGCAAACACTTTCATCTTCCCCATCTAAAGCTCATCTTCATCGTTATCATCATCATCATGAGAGAGACGGAGAGAGAGAGAGACGCAATGTGGGTATGGGGTTGGAGTGTGATGTAAGAGGTGCAGGGGTGAAGGATGCCTCCTCTCCACCGAGGCGCGCCCCTCCCCAAAGAGCCCTCGTATCCCTGATTCTGCATTCAGCCCCGCTCTTGTCCCTCTCCATCGCCTGCTCTTGTAGGATGCATTGGTCAATAATTGAAGAGAGATATTTCAGCCAAATTAGTAGCAGAATTATTTTGAAGCGGCCTGACGTGTGCGTTTTGCTAATGGGATGGTGCTTTTTGGCAGATGTTTTATTGAAAAGAAGGAGGTTTTAATTCACTTTGAATTTTTGATAAGTGGTGTTATACTTAGATTATAGGCAAAGCAATTTTGCTCGTCAAATGGATGAAAGAGCTGTTGGAACAACTTCACGACAAACACTAAATGGTCCGAAGCTCGAGTAGATTCCCTGCGTTCCATAAAATGGAAAAATTCTTCAGAAAGATTACAAGAGACACTAATGACCATAATTATCTGCAAAGGCTCATTCGCATCCACAGCCCAATAAACAACTGTTTGCATCTGCTTCCAGCGAGTGAATCCTCACTTTATCTCATTTTTCAGACTCTACACTCTTACTCCAGGGAAATCTCCTCTAAACTGCTGTGTATTACATTAAGATACTGTCATAACTTCTCTTCTTTCAAGCATTCCGCCTCCTTTTTTTCTGTCTTTAACCTTCAACTTTTGCCCTGACCGATTCCAGCATCACTGCCTAAGCACCGTTCCTGCAGCCCTAACCAAATCTCAAGGCAGGCTGCCCCCACCCAGCTGTTCCAGAGCTGGGCAGAGCAGGTATGGGCACGGGTCCAGGCCTGGATTCAGCTGGATTAGCTGCGCAACCATTAGCATTTGAACTCCTGTAATGTGACAATATGATCGGGATTACTCCAACTGGAAGCCAGTGGCGGACGCTGTGAGGGGTAGAGGGACAAGCTTGGAAGGAAAGGAGCGAAAGGAGTAAAATGAGGAGCAGGAGGGCAGGTGGGTGAGGAGGTGAGAGGAGGGTAGAACGATGATTGGATGCTGAGCGAGAAATGAAAGCAAAAAAGGGGTGAATACACTGAGGATGTGGAGCCAAAGCATCACCAAAATGTTTCATTTTGAATATAAAAGGCAGTACACCGATCTACACAAACCTTTTCACACAGCTCCTTTACTTATATTTGTTCAGGGCAGAGTTTAGAAGCTGCTAATGTACTTCAACATTATGTAAATATAGTAAAGGATGCAATATGTACACGTTTATGTTTATGTTTATGTACATACAAGCATTCTGTTATTGTTGTGGTATGTCTGATACACAGAAATCCATCCTGCACTGAATGTTACTTCTACTACAGTAAAATTTATCATACTCGAAGACATATTCTATAAAAAGAGCCTTCTGATAAAAAGTGAAGGGTTGGAAAATAAACACATAGCTCTGGATGATCTCCACCCCCACCCCCCACTGCTCCATCAACCTCTCCTTTAAGGGAGTTGATCACTATTGACCTCTCCTACAGAGTTGGCCACTAGTTGCTGTGGTAACCAACTCTGTGTTTGGTGTGTTCACACACACACACACAGTTAAGTGGCTCAGATGTACTGCGGGCATCACAGCAAGTGGCCCACGAAGGTGCTGCTCTTTATCTGGCATCTGATCCAGCTGACTGGGACGGAAAAAAATCCACCTGAGTTTCCTGGAATGCCTCCGTTTAATCGAAGTATTTATGTAAAAGCGAAGTCAAAGTTAATAATTTTTAATATACAGTGTTTAATTTAATCATCAAGGTGAAACGCGATCCACGATCCCTCATTTGTTTAAATTAGTTTTTATCGTTGTTTAATTGTGATTGATTTGATATTTGTGACACATTTTCAATCTCCTGTTGATCTCCCTAAGTGGGTTACTCTAAGAACTGTTAAGATTATGGAAATAAGATCCACAGACTTCTACAGCACAACATCCGAACCTTACCCACAACGCAAACACACAGCCGAGTCCCAGCTGACTCTGCTGTGGTCTAATATCACCAGTTACAGCATCACCAAGGCGGTACCAAAGTCTGCTCGTTGGCGTCCTGGAATAACGTCTGTCGCGTGTGCTGCTCACTACTACCACAGTGCGAGCTGTTTCGAATGCCAAGATTGTAATTAGCAGGTTTTGCTGTTTTTGCATTATCAGATTCGATAAGCACAGCAATATCTTTATATGTGAAAATAATGGCTGTTGTTTGCTTGGGGAAACTGACCAATTAGTAATCTAGATTTTCCTGAAGCGTCAGAAAGTGCGATCCTGGCGTTGGAGTTCAAATTGGTCCTGTAGACGTTCTTGTGGTACAGAAGGTGCTTACACACTCAGATGTTTAGTTGGAGTGTTGCTAAATGCAATTAGCTTCATTTCTTTGTTCTTTGCATTTCCTTTGCTTGATAAGGAAAACAAGGAGTCCCAATTTGCTACAAATGTCAGGATGAGTCCCCATCCAAGATAATCACCTGCCCAATCACTACCCCCCACCCCTCCCTGGCTCTCCCCCAGTCCGAGCCCACAGCCATTGGCCTGTTTCCTTGGTTCCCCCTGGGCTGGAGTGCTTGTCGTTGGCAGAGCTGTAGTAGATACAATGCTCCATTACATCAATAATGGATAGAAGACTGAAAGAAGGCGATCCAATAGGATGGGACAGCTCACTCAACAGGAGACGAGTCACAGCAATGGGGGAAAGTGTGCGTCTTGGTGTGTGTGTGTGACAAATAGACCAAGTGCTGTATGTTATATGAGCCAGGGGTGCGTGTGAGAGAACAGTGATGACAACCGGTGATGGCACCGTGGGATTCTGAAGGATACAGGATCTTTGGTTTTTCTGCTATGGTGGCACCATTTGGGATCAGCGTGACCCAGTTTCCACAGAGCCCATACATTTTAGATAATCCCCGAGGAAACTGGGTTTGCATAGTCTGTCTGCCTCCGCCTGCATGATTTCACATTGTAGCTTACGCCAGGTAGAAGCCGAGGCACAAAACGAAGCACTTAAACGTACATGCTGAATCATGCACGGCCGTGGTAAATAGAGGATATTCATTTCCCTCCTGCCTTCCCTTGCTTTTACTCCTACCCCCCCTCCCTTCCCTCTCCTCTTCCTATTCGCTTTGCGCAAGTGGAAGTGGTTGTGTGGCTTTATGCGGCAGCCATTTAAATCATTACCTTTCCCACATTGATCTACCCAGAAGGTAATTGGTTCAATCAAGTGAATTAAAAGCCGGGGTAAAATGGAATAATTCAGCCCACAGACCGAAAAAGGAGGGGGAAGACGACGGGGAGAGGGGAAAAGACGGAACGGTGCCTTTAAAAGAGTAAATGAGAACACGAGAACATTAGAATAAAAATATTAGCAAATGAATGTGAGGGAGGTTTTTGCAAGATGGACGGAAAATAGAGCAAAAGCATCATGTCATGATAGATAAAAGATAGAGAGAGAGAGAGAGAGAGCACCCCAGAGCCACAATACTCCTTTAATGACATTTCACGGGACTTTTAATAATTTAACACACATTCAGTTTCGATATTTTTATTCATTCCTCTCTCACTCCTCGCCAGCATTGGGGAAAAAAAAAAAAGCTGGTCTGGTTGTGCTGTATTTCCATGCATAAAACTGCAATCTGGTATGTGCAGCAGCTAGCTTGTTGATCCTTTTAGGGGACAGATGGTGGTGATAAGAGTGTTGCAAAGCCTGCAGGAGGCGCTAATTCTAGTTGGCTGCTGACCCCCCTCCCCGAAAAGAGGAAAGAAATAGAGACATAAATCCATCCGTCCATTATCTATACCGCTTATCCAATTCAGGGGCGCGTCGGGCAGGAGCCTATCCCGGCGAAATAATGAAATAAAAAGAAAAAAGAAAAGACAGGGTTTTGTAAAACTAATTATTTGGCAGCAGAAATTAATATGATGACTCTGTTATGTTTATTGTAGGACTGTGTGCACACAAGCACGGCGAGTGGAGTAGATGGAGCGACTTCTCTGTTGATCTTTTTGGAGATAAAAATAATCAATGGGACTTTCAGACAGACGTATGGTGATGTGAGCCATTGTGACCAGACCGTCTTCTTCTCTCACTGTCTGGGAAAGAAAGAGAAAGAGAGAGAAAGAGAATCACTTAACTATCACTTCATTGTTAGGGGAAGTAGTGCATACTCTATTGTATATTATGGGCAGAATGGTAGAATGATTTATGTGCACTTTCTGCAGAGTGTGTTCGTGTGTGTGTGTGTCTGCGTGCTCCCGCTCAAGCGTTTGTGTCTTGGATTCAAGGTCCCAGCAGTTGCCGTGTTGGAGTCGGTAGAAAACCTGACGCAGGCATTACCTGAGGCTGATTACAGGAAGATGAAGGATGAAGGCGTGCAGGGGGGTACGGAGCGTGAAGGGATCACTCTGTGGCAATTAATGATGTAAATTCTTGCTGTGACATTTTCAAAGGCCTTGAAGAACACAGAGCAGGGAGGAGGGTTCCAGGA
>OMNV01002362.1:49994-64666 GCA_900303265.1 Brotula barbata
GGGGGGGGGGGACGGGACGTGGGTGCTTTCACATGACAAAAATCGGGTTTATTCTGTAAATTCTTTATGTCAGAGTTGTTCAAATACGATATTTGTCTTGACGTACCAACCTAGCAGTGGAGGTTGAAGGCAAGTAGGCTTTAGGTCCTGGAGACAAAAGCTTCCTCAGTTCAGAGCCAAGCATTTATCTTCTGAGAGTCACTCACACTTTGATTCAAGTGATTTCTAGGGACACACGATTGTCATACGAGAGCCTCCGATGTCGTTAGAGTCAGAGGCTCGGAGCCAAAATCCTCCACAATTAACGATCCAGAGGTGGGGATGCAAAGATAGCGTTGCGAGCAGGAGATAAGCAGCGTTACAGCCCACTCACTCTTTTCGAGGTTAGTTACTCACTTCCAGGGTGTCGAGAGACTCTCAGTGAAAACTCCATCTTGGTTTGTATTAATTTTACATTTTTTTTCCTGGTAGATTAATATGATGATATATCGGTTTTTATTAGTTTTGACGGTAACATAGTGGCGGTTGTCATGAATTTGCTCTGCAGGTAATTCTATTCAAGATGGGCATGTTTGGTGTTGTAGGAGCCATAAATTCAAATTAAATTGATCTCCATATTAGTATGCATTGATAATTGAGTATACCAGATACCAGAGTAAAAAAGAACAAAACCTCATCATTTGCATAGAAATGATGAGAAATGCTGAAAATGAATGATCACAAATTCTCTTTATTTTGGACGTATTGGGTATCATTTTTATACAGATTTCCCCAGAAAGCATCCTGATATATTGGGTACATTTGGAAACTGGGCTTTTCACTGAAATTTCAAATAAAAGTTTTGAATAAGATGGGCTGAAACGGTGGTTAGCTCAGTTTTAAAGAGGTCAAGTCAGCAAAATAATTCATAACAATCATTATTTTCAAGCAACATGTGTCTCTGCTGTCCTGCTGCGTTGCTCTTTTAATTACAGATTGAGGGTTGAGACGGACAAAACGAACACACAACCTACCTCCAGGCAAAAACTCTTCATGCTGAAGCTTTTGAAGGTCACCGTCTTATCTGTCTGAGTTGTGCTGTTGATATAAATCTCTGTCTTTGATTTGAGGTCACAGCTTTTTTATCTAAAACACTCTTGCCTCAGTGCTCTGGTTTTGTTCTGACTGAGGAACCAGATGCAGGATTTGGAAAATGTTTCACTGGGCAGATGCTGTCGTGTGTGTTTTTAGCTCCAAAGCGACTTTCTGATGTAGCCTCGGTGCTGTCTTCCTGTCGACTTAACTCCAGTCCCAGTTGTTGGTGCCAAGCTGCCACTTTTGTACTTCTTTTTCACCAGCCGTAGCCGCAGATGCGTCCAGCCCTCCTGCTGCGTTTCCCCTGGCTGCTGTGCACACTCTTTCAGAAAAACTCCAGGGGAGATGTGTGCACGTTCAAAAGCCATCCAGCAAAAAATGAGAGAATGATCACAACAGATGAATGTGTTTTATAAACAGTTGCTAATCCAGACAGGCTATGTGAGCTGAAAATCTGTATACGTAAGCAGCTGATGAACTGTGGAGTATGCATGTGTGTGTTCATGGATGGGCTTTGATTGAAGCTTCCAATTAAGTTTTGAGTAAATACATCCTGGTTGTTGTTGTTGTTGTTGTTGTTGTTCAACACAGAAAACCCACAAAGCATCACCGTTGCGTTCAAATATCACTGCTGGAAAATGATGGACTTGGCTGACACATCACTTTGTAGCATGCACACATTTGCATATAAGATTAGTGAAAGCCACTTGACCTCCAACCAAGGGCACAATGGGTGGTGGTGGGACGTAATATATGAGATGGACCTCTAAAATATGAGTCCATTTCCCCCTGGAGCTTATCAGAGCCGTTTGACTGACACGTGAGCGGCGAGTAGACATCAGTTGTCAGGATTTCAAGTTAGAGAGGAAATGAGACACTAGGTTGTGCTCGGAATATCCCGCACCAAAAAGAGAGAGGGAGAGGGAGAGAGAGAGAGAGAGAGAGGATGGCGAGGTTGGGCGTTATGGTTAATATTTTAAAATGATCCAACCCGAAGAGGAGGGTCTAATCTAGTTTTCAGTCTGTGTGTAAAATAGATCCAGTACTTTACTTGCTGTGGTGGCTGCATCAGACTGTCTGGATGACAGACACATCTTCCTCCCTTCATTAATCTCCATTTAGTTCTGCACTGGAGGGGAAAGGGGTAGAGAGGGAGGGAAGTGGAGGCAGGGAGCGTCGGACAGGGAAAAGGGGGAAGCAGCAAGATTAAAGATATGGCTGGCCATGAAATCGAAAAAGAAATGGAGGGCGGGGGGAAGAGAGAGAGAGAGAGAGAGAGGACCAAGAGAGAGAGGGTGAGGAGAATGGGGGCAGCGGAGAGATGGGATATTGGACGTGAAGGTATATTTGCCTAGAGGACAAGGGGGGAAGGTGGGAGCACTGACAGGAATAAAGGCACAAAATGGAGAAATATTGAGGCATAAGAGGAAGGGCGGGAGGGGGGTAGAAGGGAGCCTGCTGTTTGATCTTTAACAGGATTATTTTTCCCTGCTGTCCTTTTATTTATTTGATTTTCCTCGTATGTATTCATATGTAAATGCCTTCCAGTGGCTGTGTGGAGGCAGAAAATCGTGTCGGAGCTCTGCGCTGCACTGAGCCCACCCTGTGACTGTGCATTGTGGACGCGCACACAGCCGTTCGGAGTAATCCTAAAGGGATTGCTGTGGACCTCTGCATCCCTGCAGCAGACCTGGACGCAGGCAGCTTTGCGGCAGACTGTACTGAAGTGTTTAACTGTTATTACGGCGCTCCACCCTTAACAAAAAAAATGATGTTTGAGTTATTTTATTATGCCCCCATGTCTTTTCTCTCTCTCTCTTCCCCCACCTTAGAGGTGTTCGTGTGGATGCAGGGACATGCTCTCGCCATTCCTCACCCCCACCCGCACCCTGACATTTATACTGATTATCTTATTAAAACCGAGGGCCGGGGATTTGTCTGCCGGTTGGACTCGACCCGGTTGGGGTTAATAGTGCTTTTCTGTGCTCCTCTGTGAGAGGGTTAGCGGAACAAACCCTCATCTGTGTGGTAGATGGTGGACCCTATAGTGGATATTGATTTGGCCTTTCTCTCAGATAATAAAAGTCTGGCTCTGTCGCGTGTCAATATGCCCATCATTGGGGCACAATACTTTATCTCTGCGGCGTGCAGCCCAAACAGGATTAGGTATCTTCTGTTTATACGTTTTTAAGCTGAATGGCAGACATTTTTAGAACATACAGAAACCCACAGCTGGATGATAACATACCACTTCCTTTTGCATATTCCTATGAGTACATACGACTTTTCCTACTGTGTGTGTGCGTGTGTGTTCTGAGGATTTACCCCCCAACTCGCTCATGTGGGACTCACAAGGCCAACATTCCGGTCAATAGGCAGAAGCTGGATGGGCTCAGTCCCCTGTGACACAACTGTATGCTTCACAGACTCACATATTCACTATCGACGTCTTTTGAATAAGTAAGCAGACACACACATACACGACGTGCGTACACACACTGCCCCATCGCCTATAGACCTACTTTGCAAGATGCTTACTGGTGTGCAGACTCCTAAACGCAGATGTGCACGGCGAGACCTTCACAGGCGATGCGGCCGTAAGCCAGAATCTGAGGCATCTTACCTGATTCTGAGCTGTGTTGCAGTAGCAGCGCATAGCTATTTCAGCAGTGTGTCAGTTTGTCCGGTGGGGCGCTCTGGGCCACAAAATGCAATTAGATTCGAGTGTAAAATATTTATTTCCACAACAGCTCCTGTGCACCAGAGAGAAGCCTTTTTTTCACTCTAAGCTTAAATATGAAAATAGTATATTAAATACATGGCTGAGAGAGCAGCAGATACAGTCCCACTGTGTCTGCGTGTGTGTGTGTGCATGCGCATGTGTGTCTGTGGGTAGAGCTAGAGTGTACGCACGTAAATTAGAGTGAATGTGCGGACTTCTGGTTTTGATAGATATGAATGCATTGTATTGCATTCTGCAGGCCTGCTCCAAATTACACGGGACTAAGCAATGCAATACAGTGTATTACTGTAATGTACTTGAAAAAGATCTATGCAACCAATTGTTCCGCTCCATGATACCAAAGAATAGTCCGCGCGTTCTATCCATTCACATTTCTCAAAGACTTCACAAATGGTTATTTTAGGTGACATATTATTATGCGGCGCTCAGGCATTGTTGCTACGGATGGACAGATGTAGTGCAGGGACAACTTACGATAACAACTTACAATATAATGCAATTCCACTCTAAAAAACTAAAAAAAAAACACCACAAGCTGCTGCCCCCCCCAAAAAGAACAACTCAGCAGCAAGATTCTTGCTTACCACTGCAGAGATGTGGGTTTGATTGCCAGTAGTGGCACCTCCGGCTCAGTTGTGAATTCCAGCAAACACAAAGAATAAAGTTAACCGAATAACTTTTTACAAAACATTGGAGAATATTCCGACCTTCTTTATTTTGTTTGACAGCATCATTGCCCTCTGTGATGTACATTTCACGGCTATAGGTACCACTAAAGACAGACGTTACCTGACCGTACCCCAGCCCCGGCGTTTATCATTTTCTCTGTACTAGAATGAGGCCTGACGTTTGACATTCATCATATTTACACACAAATGACGACGAGAGCAAAAATGAGTCGTCTCGGTCGAGATCTCACGCTCTGACTGAGACGTTTACATGCCCCAATAAATCGATCTCCTTGGGGTGAGCATGCGTTGGATCGTGCCGTGTTCAGCCACATCATGCAGGACATTTGAAAGAGTAACGAATCCTTAATCTTTAATCACAGCGTTATCAAACTTTTAACGTGTATGTCAATGCACACATTTGTGTCATACCAGTTCCGTGGAGGACTCTGCTTCCAGGTTTTCCTTCCAGCCAAGCCCTCCATCAGCAGAATTCAGTCATAAGCTCCTCCTCCACGATTGAGATGTCACTGAAATCAGCTTATATTTAGGTGTGTGTGCTCGTGTGTGTGTGTGTGTGTGTGTGTGTGTGTTTTAGCCCTTCGTGATGCATGGTTTGACGCTTGACCACACATAATTGGGAATCGCAAGCTCAGCAAAGGTTACATGGTAAGGCATGATGACGTCAGTGGTTTATTTTTATTATTATTTACCAACATGTATGCACCATACGTTATTAAATATGACTGTAAAATATTTGGGTTTTAAAGGATTTGATGGCAACGTCAACCCAAGAAACACAGCCTCGGTCCTGAGGATCATCGTAGTAATTTGGCGTCAGCGTGACTCATCTTTGCTGCGATTCTTTGCTCTCATGCAGATTGTGTTCATGTGTACAGTATGGTCCTATGTATAGTGTGTGTGTGTGTGTGTGTGCGCGTGTGTGTTTTTTCAGGCCTGCAGTGGGAGGATTACTGTAGATTTACAAGGCCCCCTAACAATGAGCAGACCCTCCCTGGGGACCCACGCTCAATCACTATCACAATGAAAAGCTGCTAATTCCCATTAAAAGCTGCCGCACAGCCTCTGCCCTGCCTGCAATCCAGGCCAAGGGAGAGACAATACGAGGTGGTCGAGGGAGGATGAATTCATATCATAACGCTGCTCCGCCCATGACTTCATTTGCCTTTTTAACTTCACAATAATCACTCCTCTCACATCGGTCCCTGGCAGTTTACGAGATAACTTCCCGAGAACGTTTTGCGTGCGCCACTCGAGGATAGCGCGAGATGCCATCTGTGTCGTTTGTCTTTGCAGAGCCCACCCAAAGGCCCTGTTCTTTCTAGCACTGCTCCTTATTGGCACGCGGTTGAATAATTCAGCAGAGTGAGATGTAAAAGGGATTGTTTTAATGCCTTGGCTATCAGGTTAATGCCTGGCGTTGACTGCTGCATTAAACGTGGGCAGTAATTTATATCGTCTGCACGTGAGTGGCAAATCAGCAGCGAACGTTGAGATTTTAGCCGCTGTTGCATTCGTAAACAGAGGGGCTGCATGTGTCTACTCAGCCCTGCCGCATGTATTATTTATCGTCGCCGTATATTATTGGTGCGTTTAAGAAATACAGACAGTGAGATGGGAGAACGGTTGCACTCTTGTGCTGCAGCTTCCTCTTCTGGCTCCCGCACAACAGCACAAGCACATTCATTTAGCGGAGAGCTTTAATTGGATCCAGAATCAGGGACGAGAATCTCCAGCCATAAATAATTTAGAGGAATGCATTGGAATTCTGTCCATCTCTTATTCTCTGTTGGTTTCTATTTTTCCCTTTTATCTTCTCCCCATTTTCCTCGCTGTAGTGCGCATGCAGTAGCACGCCAACATACACTTTTAATGTGCACACAGACGCATCACACACACATACACACACACACACAAGTTGCTAAGTTTCTCAGAACCTGTGTTGCCTTTTCCTTCACCTCATAAACGGGATGACCTATTGGTATCCATTCATTGCAGGAATCCCTTTTACTTACGCGTGTTTGCTCATGCAGAAGCGGAGAGATCCTGGCAAGCAAACAGACGCGTGCACGTAGCCGGTGTCTTTAAAGTGGGGCACTATCGTAATGGGGGTAATGGTTTCTGCAATATTAATGAGCCGGGCTTCATAGTCATCTTAATTGAAAATGTTCTTTCATCTTCATCACTCTCTCATTTATCCACCTCCCGGAGTATAAGAAAAGTAATGCACATACAGTATTTAGTACACACGCACACATAAGTAGCCATTCTTTAGCGCGCAAACACACACACACACACACACGCTCATTTTCCCACTCTCTGTTTTCCCTTTCACCCATTCTACTCCTCCTGTCATGTCTCCCCCGTGCTCACCTTTGGTTTCATTCTCTCTATCCTACACTTTGCCATCTTACCGTGCGTGTTTTTACGCATTCGTGGCTGCGTGTGCACGTGCTATTACAGCCCGCTTCCTTATGTGAGAGCTCCGTCTTATTACATAATTGGACACTCTGTGGATCTCTGACCTTGTTAACATGCCGCGAGCATCTCAAACAATCAGGGAATAATAAGTGAGAAAGAAACAAGATAAATCATCAGGGCTGACTGCTGAGAGATGTGGGATAAATGGGAAGGAGTGAGAGAGGAGAGGAATGTGGAAAAGGGAGAAGGGATGGGAGGAATTAGGAGAGACAGCATCTAGCGGTAGGTTCTTCTTAACAGGTCGGTATCATTAGGGGGGTCTTGCCAGTAAGAATTGTGTGTTTGTGTGTGTGTGTCTTCATGATCATGCCCCAGTCTATGCCTTGGGCAGTCGTGTCATTAACTCCTTGTCCAGGCTCTCTCCCCTCCTCCCATCTCTCTATCTGTCTCTCCCATTGTCTATTCTCTCCCATCACTTTGATTTACCATCGCTTCCCGTATTCAATGACAAGAAAAACCAAAAACTAATCAGTGCAAACGTAAGCATTTCGGGGATCTCTCCATCGGGATGACATCCCCTACACGTTTCTGAGATGAATCTCAGATGAATACATCATCCTTATGAATTATGAAAAATGGTAAATAATCAAAAAATACACACTGCTGACCAGAGTGACAGTTTATCTACAAGTAGCTCGACAGCTGTGTCAGGCAAATGCATAAAAGCATGAATATTGCATTGTGCAGGAAAAAGGAAAACCCAGATGCACCCTGTTCACGTTTGTTCAGCACCATGGACAGCGCCACTACCTACTTGATGTGTGCAAGTTTATATCTACACTAGGAAATGTTTGATTAAATTCAACAAATATTATATTGGCAAATCCTTCTCTAATTCTGAGATCGTGGATAAGATATAACTGGTTGAACAATTTGCCCATCAAGACGTGGCTCCTTCTTACCTAATCTTACGCTTGGTTGATCAAACTCTCTCACTCTGACCCGACTTGGCTCAGCCTTTCACACTCATTTTCTCCTCACTGTTCAGTTAATCATTATTTCCAATGGCTTCCATCCCGCTTATGTCTCTATTAGTCATCAAGCTTGCAGCAGGGCTCAGTGGAAGATGATGAAACACGCTATTAACATATGATTAACTCGTGCCACATTTCCATCAAGAGAAGATTTCCACCAAATATTGATGATTTCAGAGGCAGAAAATTATTCTTCCCACATTCGTAGTGATCATCAGTCGAGATTGACTGATAAGTTAATACACAGATTTTTGATTATGATGAAGAATGACTTATTTGTTTGCAAATAACAAAGTAAAAGTGTCATATATACGTTATCTTTGATTAACGTGGAGACATTCTGAACCAGATTTCCGTATCCAGATTTCCTTCTGGTTTGGTCTGCTCCTATTTTTAAACAGATGAACACCTCTGACAGAGATACGTGAAGAAAACGGTCCACAGCTCATTAGAATAATAATTCATAATTGGCTTTATTTGGATTATTTCCTCAGTCAATGAGATTATTTTTCTGTTTTCTGCTGAGAGTCTGTTGTTTGTTAACAGGATTCTTTCGAAAGTTATGAACGATATTAAGGTGGAATTTAAAGAGGTAAGAACCCGTTAAAGTGAGGTATAGGCCAGGAATTTTAAAACTAATAAGTGAAGATTGGTACGTTGTCTCCAGTGTTTTTGATCATGTGACTTACTTGCCGTACAGTAACAGGATGACAGAGATTGATTCGCTTAGCCTTGAAAGCATCATTGTGTGTGAAATGTAATGTATTCATTCCGTTGCCACTGTTTCTCCTCCTTTTTTCGGTCCCTTCTGTCTGCGGGAGTGATCGGGGGAGAGGACAGGAGCAGGCTTGATAATGACTTGTCAAATTAGAGGTGATAGATCCTGCAGTGAGTGTAAACACAATTCCGAATGTTTGGTTGACATTTTCCGAGCTGTATCTCTACTGGGGCAGATTAGCGGAGTGACAGCTCAGCCCGACTCTCATGGATCACAGCTGCACTATGGAGAGCACCAAAACACACACACACACGCATGCGCTTCTATGTGCATTTTAGCTGTGTATCGTACTGTAGGTGGACAGCTGCAGAAACAAAGGGATTAGAAAAACCGAGGCACACACACATTCCTTCATTTATAGTTGTACTTCTCCTTTTTTCCTCCCTTTGTTCTGCATATGGATTCACGTCCATGTCGCCGACCTGCACCCCTATCAGTATGATGAATGGATTTCACACTGAGAGTTGATTTTTATAACCTACACGTACTTTATTTGCATGTGTTTCTCTGCCAGGAGAGCAGTGGAAGATATTAGGGGCTCCTGTTTTTCAGTGTTCTATTTTACGCATGAGCGTCCTCCCCCCCCGTACGGCCGCACTGTTCATTTCGTAACTTCGCCTGTGAAATAAAGAACCATTAAAGAGGAACAATGTCCCAGGAACAATGTCCACATCTCCCGTTATCCTGCCCCCACCCTCGGAAAGATACAATTGAGTGTCCCGAGCTCATCGGTTTGGGCCTCAAATGACTTTCTCCAGCTGGCCAAGGCCTGACAAGTTTTCTGTTCTCCGCCAAAAGAGAGCCCTTTATCATCAAGAGAGAAAGGCAGAGAGAGAGAGAGAGAGAGAGAGAGAGAGTCTTAGTGACACCCTTTCTTACACAACAGGGAAAATTTTTGTTCTATTACGGGTTCTGGTTAATTTGAAGTCAATTGGAGAGTTATTAAAAGGATCGGAGTGAGCTGGGATGAACTTGGTCAAGGGCAACAAAATCCACTCTGCTTTCTTCATGAAACAGCACCAGCACCTTCAGGCAACCTTGGATGTCCGCGTGATTCAATAATCGACTACTTTTGTATAAATAACAAATGCCCAGACAGCAACTGATTTGTTTTTGTCGTAATTGTAGCCATTGTTGCTTTTGTTGTATTACAGTAATGCAGTTTCCTTTGAAACATCTCCAGAGATTCTCTGGGGTAAATCTTATTGTTGAGGATTTTCTCCCATTTGCTTGTATTACCGTGTGTATTTTTGCAAAGCTTGGGTCTATCTCGCAACTATTCATATTGCCTTTGAAAATTACTCCGCCAATATGTATGCAAATGCAGATCTGCTGCCAGAAATTACTTACAGATTTACATCATCTCCTTTATCCTTCCATGTAACGCTGCGGCGCATTACATGGCAATTCACAGCTCTGGGAAAAACACAGGAAGGAAAGAAATAACAAATGATACAGGAAAAGGAAAGTATGGTGTGCTTGATGAGCAGAAGTCAGTGGGAAAATCGACCTTAAATTATAGGGAATGTGTCTCAGGGAGCAGATCACCGCTGTTGGATTCATGTGGGTTACGGCGAGGGAAGCCACAAACAGGAAAATGTGACAAAAACAAATGTACACACAAACCAAATGTTGGGTGAATTACTCCCTGTACTCACTTAGACGGTGGACAAAAGTAGCCAAGTTCGGGCTACAATAGCGACGGCAGTAAGGAGATTTTGGCCCGAGCGCAAGTCTGGCATGGGGTTGTTCAGCTGGGGATTGTGTCAGCGGGTATCTGTATGGCAGCAGGCCTGCCAGACATACTGCCCGTTTGCTCTGCATATGTAGCCTTCACATCTCATCCCATCACAGATCGCTGCTCTCTCTCTCTCTCTCTCTCCCTCTGTCTCCGACCGTCCTTCCAAAACCACACTCTTGGCACGGCCTGATCTGAAGCAGAGATAGAGAGAGAGAGAGAGAGAGAGAGAGCGAGCGCAATGCATAGTCAAATCCGACGCTCTTTGTGGTATTAGAGAGATCCGACTGATCAGAATGAAGGAATTGCACCCCTTGTCGGCCCTTGACCTTGAAGTCGCCCTACTTCAAAGTGCTTTTCACCACATTCTTCATTTGCGTGGCTCCTCGTTGCAGCTACTTCCATTCTGTGTTTTTTTTTCGGTGACAGCGCGAAGGCCCTGCCCTCCTGTATAATAGTCCGACTTCTGTAGTTTGCCATAATATTTGGGATAACTAAGAATCGCTAAAACCAAAGTAATTTTCTCGGTCACAGATATTGAACAAAATTGGGGGCTGCTTTCACCAACTGTAAGCCAGTGTGGCATTTTGAGTCCACGCTTGAGTAAATCAACAATCGTATAATTGCCGTCCCAGTCTGAGCCCATCGATCAACGTCCATTTATTTTACGTAGATGTTAATGCACTGGATGGGGGACGTTACAGGACCCGAGGACGATTACACGCCATCTGTCAGCCCAGTCAACCTTTTGGAGCAAAAACAAGATAAACTGACAATTCACAGGCGTATAGACACAATGGTTGATGAGGACATTCAGGGACCCCCAGAGGATGAATCGTGGTCTGCACATCAGTTCAAAATAAATAGGCAAGATTTTCATGACATTTACTGAGAATATTTATCTCTATGGTCTGCAAGAAATACCAAAGTGATGATTATGATGATATAAGTGTCCTTTTGTGTCCTCAAGTCTTCAACTCAAGCTTAAATTTATTGTATGGAGCACTGAATGTTGTATGGTTAAATGTAATGCATGTTGCAGCCTCTAGGGTCCCTGGGCACCAGACTCCTATAACAACTAGTCCACATTGTAATTAGGATGATTACATTTAATTTTAGCGTTGCTTTGGTTTGATTAGGTAATTTGTTTGATCTAATCTCTGGGAAACGAATATGAAATCTCCAAATTATTGATAAAAGACGAAAGAATTCTATGGGTAAGGATTTATTCATGTTAACCCTCATCAATCCATGCGCAGCACGACCTTTATTTGTCTTTGCTATATTTATCTGTTTTTCTCTCTTTCTTTTCATTCATAGGTACCATAATGTGCCATTTCACAGTGTCATTATATCACACTTTTTATCATTTCCACTATATAGTCATTGTTCAACATTTATCCCCTGCAGAAACAAGTGAGACTATTTTAATTTATTTTTTTAATGAGCTACATGAATCAAAGTGGATTTATTTCACCTTGTTTGTTCCGCGTTGATTCCAACATGTCATGAATTTGAAGACCGTAAACATTTTACTGCTTGTAGCCAGTTTATAGGTGTATTACCATAGTGAAGAGGAATGGTGTGGTGCAGCAGAGCAGGATAAATAACAGGAAACGCCTCTCAGGGGCGTCTGCTGCGCATCAAGTGGGTTTTAGTGGCCTGCATGTTGGCATTTTTTCAGATGTGTGTTTGCTCAGTGACCAATATGGGAGCAGACTTAGATACATTTGGGGAGAATTTAAAATAAAACAACATTATGGTTGCACCACTTTCAAAAGTAGGTGCATTTAAAAACGTGGGGTGAGACTGTGGGATATCCTGGATGTAGAAATCTGTGTCAAAATATCACAAATTTAAAAAAAATGTTCAAAAAAACGATATCGATGAGGTCTGACAATAAGTGGAATATGTTGCTTGATAATGATTCACTGAGTCGTTGTTGATTATCTTTGCATTATACAATACGAATCTGACAAAAAATATAACTCAATGTATTACATTATTCATCATACATTATTGGTTATTGATTAACGATCATGTCAGACGGTTATTAGAATAACCAGAGACCAACCTGGGTCAGCCTCTCTGCCATCTGCAATAAATTAGTTGCAATAAAATGTGAGAATCTGCAATAAATTAGTTAACTAATGTGGGCAAGCATGCAAAGAGAGTGTATAAATATTTGGAAAGTTACTCCGACGTTCCCATGATAGTTTTCAGTCTCTTTGAATTATATAACTTATGCCAATTCAAATGGTGTGAACATTAAACAGGTCGATTTATTCTGTTTGATGTGATTACACAGGACCAATGTTCATTTTGGCAGGGATTTTCATTTTAGTTTTAGCCTCAGTTGCTCACAGATTCTTTCATTTTGTTTGATTTCATTTTAGTCGTCTATAATTCATACTGTTTTAGTTTGAATTTAGTCAAAGAAAATGAGAGTTTTCATTTTAGTCTTGGTCTTTTAATAAAAATGTACTGTATGTTAATCCTACGCAAATTTTTGTTGTTTCTTATGCTGTAATTTTGGTTACATTTAGTTCGTACATATTCAATGACGCAATCCCATAATGCAATGCTGCTGAGCTTTTGTGAGAGTGGCAAAATCATTTATAACTACAAATTATTTCTACCCATTTAGATGATGTACATTGAGAGTATTCGTAGATTAGCATGCTAGCTTGTGTCGTCTTGGCCACTGACTCAACTCGTTTTGTATTGAGAAGGAGCCTCAGTCTCAAACAGAACTAGCCAGGTAGCCAGCTAAACTAGCTAGGAATTTAGGCTTGTTAGATTGGTAAACAGTAACATCTGTCTTCCAACTTAGACATAATGTTTCTTAAAATTAAATTACTTTATGAGATACTGACCCTTCCAAAAATGTTGTTATAATTTTTTTGTCACAAGGTTGTGGCAGTGGGATTAGTTTTGGGTGTTTGTGTGTGTGCTTGTGTGTTTGTGTGTTTGGGACACTGTGTTGGCCTGAGTGGCAACTGGACACAGGTGTGTCTAGTTGCCCCAGCTGCAGATGATGGACCAATCAGACAGGAACCTGTTTAGATCCCTGTAAATGTAAAGCCTGCAGGGCTGATTGTTTTTCCTCAAAACTTTAACCAAAGTAACACCGTGCTGGACATTTCGATTCAGATGAGACTCTCGCTCGAATTATCGATAGAATGAAAATCTCCGCTGTCTCTCATCCGAGTTGGATCTTTTGAACGCCTCCATTTTGAGGCCTAGGAGAAAAGCTCCATAAATTCAAGGCTCAGACAGGGAACACAGAGCTAAAGAGATAAGAACAGTGATTTAGCGAGTGAGCTGGGATTCTAACACGCTAGGCTGAGATTCAGGTCGTGGTTACCTGATCTCATCTGTGATCTGCACTTGTAGTCAATTTGAGGATAAAGTGCTAATCACCTGGTAACATCGCATATTGTGATGGGCTTGCTATCAAACTCAAACATGTTGTTGTTTACAGTATTTACATGCCTTGTATAGTATACTGTACACACACACACACGTTCTAACAGGGAATGAGCACTGCTCCATAGGGGATCTATTGTACTATAGCACAAGAGACTCATGTGCAAATTGCTAAAGAGCGCATCGGAGCTGAGCTTTATCCTGTCCCAAGGCTTACCGATGCAGTGAACCGTACAGTGTATATTCTGCACAATTACCTGGAGGGGTCAGCACAGCTCTCAGTCACAGTACACACACTTCTAGAAATCAGGAAAGCATGGAGAGCTACGCTACAGCGCCAAGAATAAGCCGAGAATAATGGTTTCTCCTCTGGTTCTGTAGTAAGATAATCATCTGAATGAAAACCATACAATGTGTCTTAATCACAGAGTGTTATTCATTAGGTAATGGAGGAGAGTGTGTGTGGAGTGGGTGTAAACTGGTAAGTGGAGGGAAGGAGACTGAGACAGACAGAAAGTTATTAAGAGAGCTTATCCGTGTATAGATCACCGACTGTCTTCCTGGCCTGCGCGAACCTCACCGCCCACCCAACATTTGATAATTACATTTCATTAGGAGCGCAGGTAGTGATGAGAGGATGTGGGGGAGGGGGGGGACAGGCAGGTGAAAGAGAAGAGACCCACGGTCCTGATGTACTGTTCTGAAATAGATAATGGGAATCTGATTATAGGGGAAAGAAAAGCACGACGTGTAGCCCACCCCCCCC
>OMNV01002373.1:10876-24307 GCA_900303265.1 Brotula barbata
TGTCTCTCTACTGTGCCTATCGTAATAAAGCAGAAATGCCCCAACAATTGTACATATATATATATATATATATATCATTAAAGTTTAATTGAAAAACACACCAAACCACATCTGTTTTATTTTCAATACAAAATGTGCCAGGATAAGAAAATAGTGATGTGATGAAATGCAAATAGGAGGCTGTGGGACAGTGTGTGGTGAATTTTGAAGGATGTTTAAGTCAAATGTCACAAGGAACATTTTGAAATGCCACAGACTGAGGGTGCGTTTCAATATTCTAATTATGGCTCCATTTACATTCAAAGTTTCAAAAATGCAAATTACGCAAGAAAAACAGACTGGGACTGTGTCATTTAATTCATTGAAGCAGAATTTTTAGTCATGTTCATGCATCAGCCACAACCAAGTGAAGTGGGTTAATGATTTAAAAAAAAATCCCTTAAGCTATCACGCCTGGACCAGCTTGGCTTAACATCCATCAGTTTCTGTGATCAGATGAAGTACATGGCCCATGTTGGCACTGTGAATGTACTGATTGACCAAATGTAATTGTTGATTTTTATACTTTTACCTGTCTTTTTTCGTCCACTTTATTTTAAATTACATGCTATCTGTAATTACAATTACAGATAGCATATTTGTCCACAATTTTCCTGTTACTCCGGAAGCAAACTTAATGAAATTGCATACTTATGCACATGGACATGGACATTAACACACACACCATACCTGCCCCTCACACATGTCCAGTAGGGCACTTCGGTCACGTCCAGCCCGGGCCAGTTTGCTCTGGAATAATTTGCCATCAAAGAAGCCCCAGGGACAGCAGTGCTCCCATGGTAATGGTTGCCCACAAACATCATTAATGAACAGTGCTGTGTCAACGCCGGCCATAAAAAGAGAAGCCAGCTGCACACCACGGGCATCCACCTTCTCCACCTGATGGAAGACAAATAAATTAGGGATGCTTATGTAGGCAATACATCAACAGCTAGGAGATGAGTGGTTCTATGGATGAGACCTCTGTACCATGACCTAAAAGATGGATGCTACACACTGTGAAGAACCTTGTCTCAGGTGCTACACCTTCCAAAATATATGTTTTACGCCCAGACTGATTTTGCAAATAATGTCTAATTTGGGTATACCAAAGTAAATTAGTAATTTGTTTAGTATTCCGTGGCAATGGAAAAACACTCAAGCTTATTATATTTAAATAAACTTAAAAAATTACTTGCCCCCAACTCAGTATAGGAAGGTGAGGAGCAATACTTACCTTCAGCTCCTGCAGCTGGTCAGGTTCGTAGAGCTGGCTGGAAACTGCCTGAGCCAGGAAAGCATCTAATTCATGTCTCTGTAGGATCCTTCCTCCAGGCCACTGCATCATATACCTGACAAAAAAACAACATAGCCTTACTGTGTTTTCATGACAAACTTTTTGCAACGCAAACCTTTATTGGTTAAGTTTTATCTCCAGTTTATTCATTATGACATCCATAAAGAGAGACTTTTATAATTTTGAACTCAGAAAGACCTCTAAATCAAGGATGAAGACTTTTCTGTTTGCCACTGCCTTTGATCGATATTGTGCACTCCACTCTAACATTCTTCATTCTTCTGTTTTAATCTGTTCAATTTTAGCTTATTTTTATTTTCAATTCAACTCTGTTAAATTAGTTTTATTTATTTTTTTGTTTGCACATTGCATTGTCTTGTGTCTAAAATGTGATACACAGATAAAGTTACCTTGCTTCAAGCAGCCTCATCTAGAGAGTTTTTTCTGTTTATATCCATAATTGACAATTTAAACGATTCAAAAAATTTCAGCAAAAACCTGGTACAGTGTTGAGTCAGGCTTAAGAAGGGGTCAAAATTGATGGCTGGCATTCTTGACAGGAAGCAATTATTCTAAAATAATTCAAATGCTTGAAAAGTTCAATATGAAACGGCATACACATATGAATGGAGCATTGTGAAGAAACCCAACCACAACATGTGGTGTCATTATACCTGAGCACACAGCACATGAGCAGCAGATGTTGTGGGACCTGTGCTGGGTTGAGTAGGGCGGGGCAGTCGGAGCGTAAGCAGGCCAGAAAGGCCCTGGTTCTCCTGGAGCGGTCCTCGCTGGCACGGCCCAACCAGAGCCGCCGTAGGTTGGGGCAAGTCCACTCCCGGAAACACAGAGCTGGAACCAGCTCTGGAGTCAGGGCTGACTTGGCCTTACCACTGCTCCACTCTTTCACAATCACTGGAGGAACTGTGACACAAAAGCAGGAGGAACTATATTAATACAGCTTGTCATGTTTCATTTAGAGAAAAGAAACCCAGTTTTGATAATGTCAAACATTTTACATGATATTTTATATGATGATTTCATCATTATTACTGATTATTGATAATAAGTATGCTGAAAAGACATGACAGTTCTCCCTTCACTGATTACTCTGAAATATAAATAGGGTTATTGTTCCATCAATAGATGTAACAGTGTATCATATATATTTATATATGATATCATATTATATTTTTATCATTATTGTTATTGTTTTTATTAGCTACTAGATGACTGACTATCTAACGGTTCTCATGGAGTCTTAATGTCAAGTCGGCTGATATGGCCACCACAATCCCACTTCCGAGAAGTAATAACAAGGCAAAAGAAGTCAGGATTTCATGAGTGTGGCATGGTGGTCTCAGTTACCTTTAAATTTGGCTACAGGTGCTTGTATGAGGCTTCCATCAAATGGAAGCTGAGTTCTGATTTATGTACCACATATATTATTTAAAATCAACAATCAATTGGCCTCCCATCATGTCTGTCTGACATTCATTCCTGAGTCTTACCCTCAAGAGGTGCCCTCTTCCGGAGGGCAAGTCTCTCCAGGCGGCGGTGTGTTTCGGCCAGACTGAAGAGGACACCGTAGGCATACTGCCTGGCAGCACGGAAAAGCAGAGAGGCAGGAGGCAGCTCAGAGTTGCACTCATCTTCTATACACACAGGCATTTTCATCTCTCCCTGAGGGATGGAATATGTAAATGGAGATTTAGACAGCTCAAAAGGAATATGGATTAATCAGAGTGGAGATACACCAAAGTACAGTAGAAAAACATGGATGTCATTTAAAATCAAAGTATAGCTCTGTCAAGCTAAACCACAAAGAGGAAATACTGCCTTGGCTTTGACATGAAACGGTTGTGAGATGTTTCACGATAGGATCTTGTTTGATTATTTGGATTTGAAATGATAATGTTTCACAGGGGTCCCTGTCTCTACGGGCAGAGAGCATGCTACATGTACATACCGCAGTGTCGCAGGTTCAATACCTAACTGTGCCCTTTGCCATAAGTCGTGCCCCCTCTCTCTTCCCCATCCTTCCTGTCTGTCTGTCCCTTTACTGTTCTTATAATAAAAAGTGGAAATGCCAAAAACAAGTTTTGTATGATCATACAGCTGTACAAAGGCTTCTGTCAGACATTGTCTTAAAGTATATTTTAATCAAATAAAGATCCAGTCTATTCCCTTTTAATAGCTTTCCTGTGTTTGAAACTGACACTGGTGAGCAGCCGTGCTCTGCAAAGACTGAACAGACTGTAACTTTGGATGACATCCAAACACCAACTGGTTCTGTTCCAGCTGACAATCCCAAAGCACTATCAGAGTATTTCTGGTACACAGGCAAAATTTTTAAATGACAGTGATGACTTGAAAACTAACTCTGAACAAAAATATGAATTAAAAGAAAAGTGTTATACAGTGTTACACTAAAGCTGTGGTTGGATACCTTGGTCAGTATGTGATAAATCTGGGGGTACATCAGTCCTCTGCGGTGTCTGTGTTCAGCTACACGAAGCACCTCAGCACTGACCTAAAAAAACAGCAAAGAAGGAACATTAAATGTTAAAATAGATTGCATGGAGGAACAACAATTTCCAAAACCAATACAAGCAGCTTGTAAAATCACCTGAGGCAATGGGGGTGTAGTAATGTCCATGTGACTCCGCGTCGCCATAGACAGCAGTGACGGAATGTTTGACCCGCTCCCGTTTCCTTGGGAACCATCCCCAGAGCCTGAACCCCCCCTTCCAGCAGGATCATCCCACCGGGAAGGCTTGTCCGTCAAATGACTGAAAGAAAGAGTTGGCAGAATGGTTGGTCTTATGTACAGTGATAAATTGCCTGAATTTCCAGACATATTAAGTCCCACGGTTTCTGCCCCAGAATTCTGTGCTGACATTGTGATTCTTACCTTTACATGACAGTGTAAAGTGCTTTGCTCTGCGTTAACAGGCAAAGTCCCTCGTTGACTTTAATGTAAAGAAGGGCTTTCACTTTGAGCTAAGCCAATCTGTGTTACTTACTTTGAGTTGCTGTCGTTGGGTTCATCTCCGTCTGATGATGAGGAAGGAGAAGGAGAGGGACCAGACTGAGTGCCAGCATGATGATTGGGTAATCGATTTCCGCCCTGAGTGGAATCGTATGGAGCTGACCAATCAGTAAAGCCCATCTTTCCAGTCAATGAATCATTGCAGTCCTGTGACGGTGGTGGATTCTGGAACAGAGGGGTGGAGCCAGGTCCGTACGGAGTATTTTGATAAGGTGGCTTTACCCCTGGAATCTGGGGAGGTGGGAACTGTGAGGAGAGGAGAGCCCAAAAATAGAAGTAAGAAGACCCAAACAGAACAAGGGAGGAGCGTAAGAAGATGAGGCATGGGAAAATGGAGATGTCAAATGAACAGAAACTAATATTCTTGAAATGTGCTTAAGGTCAAACTAGAAGAATTTAATGAAGGCTAATCGGAGGATTTGAAAAGAAGCTAATTCTTCCCAAAATGAGCACATGCCACAAAGGGATTTCAAAGAGCAAAGCACTCCACTTTGCTACAAGTCAATTCAGGAAGAGCAGAATATAGCTATATACAAGGAATGAAAGGTAGCGGGTGAAGGATAATCAAAACAATAAACCTAACCTGATTCTTTCCAGGCTGCATCGGTCCCATGTGGCTGTGTGGTCCCCCAAATAGTGTGGGTCCAAACCCAGGTACTGAGCATGCAAAAACAAGGATGCAACTATCAGAAAATCATGTTGTTGAGTAAAAATGATTTGTTAGCAAATATTTTTCTTTTTTGACTCAGCAGTTTACTACTCACATATGAAAGAGGAGGGCCCCATGTTGGGTGGACGAGATTTGGAGGCAGCTGAGAAATACTCTACAGCTTTCTTAAAACGCTCCACCTTGTCCTCCATACGAGACTGCAAAGGGAAACAAAGCATTAGGTTAGCTTCTTGATATGCTGAGATTGTGGATTATGACAGCAAAAAAGTGCTTGCAGAAGACTCTGTGTTACATATATTTGGAATAGATTTAATGATTGTGTAATTCCATTCTTCTTTTTCTGGTTTCTAATGGCTACTATACTACAATACTGAAAGATGGAAGTAAAATACATTCGTAAAAGATGATAAAATATTGATTTCAAACCAAACTTGCCAAGAGCATAAGTCAAGCGAAACAATATACTGATCAAACCAGACCTAGACTTGCCTTTCTGATTTTGACATAATTTTCATTATTCGCACTTTATACTTAAGAGTAAATAACGATCTGTGATTATAAATACTGAAGCCATATCTTTAAACTATAATTGATGGTGGTATGTGTCTGACATTTCAGGTCTGTGGTTTAAAGGTCCTGTATACCCACAAATGCATATTAGGTTAATCTGGCTATTCAGATTTCTGCAGAAGTTGACATTGGGCAGGGCTGTGAGGGATAGGTGGGTGGTGTTACTCAACTCTAAAAACACAAAAAGGTCTAAGTTGTCTTTACATGTGAAACAACTCTAATCAATTTGGCATGTCAGTCATCCACAAATAGCTGTAAAATTGTCTACTCAGCCATTAACCCTTTTTTTCCCTCTTACTCACTTACAGCGATCACTCATTCCCTTCCTCACGCTAACATAGATGGGCTGCATTTCTATGGCGCTTTTATCCATGATGCTTGCCTCACATTCACACATTGTACACACATTCACACACGGACAGCCGAGGTCATAAGCTTGCTTGTCTGGAGCAATTTGGGGCAAGGGTCTTGCTCAGGTACGTTCGACACGGAGGAGCCGGGGATTGAACCGGCGACCGTTTGATTACTAGGTGATCACCCTCACACCTGAGCGACACCGCCCCAGCTCTGTCCATGCTACAGGGACTTTTTTCTTGTATCATTTGTATCATTGCTGGTTGTATGATTAAGGCCAGGCTGGGTTTACTGTTGGTATGAATCTGTCAAACATACAATCTGACTTCACCGACAAGATCTGCCCTAAATTTATTAAGTGTGATACTGTTCAGCTCCAAAATAAAGACAACTCATTTTAACCAGTTTACAAAACAGAACTATAACAATAACTGGCAACTATTTGGATGTCTTAATATCCTCACTTAAAATGAAATTCCATTAGCTACTTTAATTTTTATGTCTCAATTCATTAAAATTAACAACGTAAATAAAACCATCAACTTCCCCACAATTTTATCAGCCACTTCTCACTGGAATGATATAAATATATTTAACAGGTATGAGCAGTAAACAAATCATATTAAGGAATATAAGGCATTTGCAAAGTGGATGTTTGAGTTTTCAAAAAGATACAAAATGTAGGATGTAGACAATGTGCAAGTGAGCTACCTGTGACTGTTTGAAGACATCTCTCGCAATGGCGTCAAGGTTTCCCAGGTCTTTGATGGAGGAGACGTACTCCGAGACTGCCTTGATCACCACCTCACAGGGCGGGAGCACCAACTGATGAGCACGCACCTACAACAGCAACATTACAAAAGTATCATATACTGTATATAGAATACATATTTTATAAACAAACCTTTTACTAGCTATACTTTACTACCAACAGTTACCCCCCACATACATATATGTACATGCATATATATATATATACACACACACACACACACACATACAGTATATACAAAGAGAGACAGACAACGTTTTCTAATATAAGATTTATGCTGTGGTTTGTCATTGTGCAAACAATTGACAAAACAACAAACTCAATGGCACTAGAAATGATGCAATGTTATCAGATGGTTAATTAATTACACCATATATAAAAAGCTAGGGCTAGCATTAGCAAATGAACGTTGGGTTAAAAAGCAGCATAGCTAGACAGCTGATAACATAGACAGTAGGAAGGAAAGCAGCTCAGCTGTTCGTTTTTCCTCTCAGACTGTCCCAGCCTCTCAGTCTGCAGCACTCATCTGGTTAAAATGCTTCAGGTATCGTTTCAGTTTCAAATATTCTTAAACCTCGTGAATTCAGATGATGATTCGACAAGGAAAATAATTGGCAATTTTTTTATTCTCGACACTGTGGATAATGTCAACTATTCAAAGCAGCCCTAATTTAATACTGGATTTTGGTTCTTCCTTCTACTTGTTTAATTCACTTATTGAACAGTAGAACATTAGAGAATGTGCTTAGGCAAATTTCATTTGCAGATATCTGTTAAATGACATTCATTTTTTTTGCTGATATATTATAACTTATCTGGTTGATCACTGATAATCATACCGATATATCTGCTTTTTTTCCCCAAAGAGAATATTAAATCTTTTCTGTAATGGAATTGACATATTATTATGCCTACTCTTATCGTACTGGCCTTCCAACAGATGCAGACGTAAAACATAAAGCCTTTTAAAATGAATATGACAGTCATTCATTCATTGTGCAAAATAAGAAAAATATTTCAACCAAGGTTATGTAAAACATGCCATATTTATTTTTTATTACAATTTATTTTAAACAAAACTTTCATCCTACTCAAACACACTTGTAATATGTTCTGCCTGAGACAATCCAAACAATAGCCACAACTGGGACAAATCTGACCTCTTTCTCAAGTTGCATCAGTAAACATATTCTCTGTCCACAGGGAATATGTAAAGTGTACTGTACAACTGTGCAGAAATTACAAACAATTGAATAACAACTGAATTAATATATACTTTTCATAGAAAATTAACCTAAATTAGTAGGCTATATATGCTTTACAGAATATGTATACAATCCTTAAAATGACTAACTTAAAACTGCACTGTGGTGTGATCATGAACTGCAGAAGCGGCTGCTGCTGAATTTGTTTTCGCATCGGTTATCTGTTGCTTCTTCTTGTCGTTCATCTCCACGCGCTCATTGTAATGGTCAGGATGACGGGTCTCGAGATGCGCAATTCAACTCGCCGTGTTGAAGGAATGTGTTTTGGCTCCTCATATGACTTACACTGAGCAATCATCGCAAATAGCAACTTTGCTATCCGTTTTACAAACTCTCGCACCACTGATATGTTGTCTTTTCTATTCTCTCAGGCTACAGCTTGACACGAGACATGGTGATGGTCGTGCTGCACACGCACGCGGTGTCATGGCGTCGACGTCGTGTGTTCAGTAAAAATTTGAAGTATTTGCACATAATTAAAGCATTATTTTATCGACCTGTCATATGGGCAGAAATCCGCATGCTGGACGTTTTCAATATTTCGTTTTAAAGCCAATATCGGCCAAAACTATTGACATATCGAAGTTATCGTGCAACCCTAATTACATAAATAGACAGTACATGTGGGGAAAATCAGTATCTGCACAGTACAGTACCTGGGAACCCCTTACAAGACATAAATAAATACACAAGGAATATATTATTTGTCAATTCTATAATTTTGTGTAGTTTCATAATTTCCAATATTGTGTTCCTTAGCATTGTGTGCTTTTCATTTTCCTATTCCCTTCACATCACAATATTTCAGCATCGCAATATCACAATGAATATTAGGCAACAGTAGCCTATAGTTGTATGGTGTGACTTTGTGCTGGGATGAATACATTACCTTGAGAGAAGCTAGAGGGTGTTCTGGTCCCAGCAGACTCCAGTGGAAGGCAGCCAGGTCCTCATCAGGCAGAATATGATTTCCTACAAGGCAGAAGGTTATCAATATTTGATGTTTAAATGAACAAACCATACAGCTGTTGTTCACAAAAATGCTGTAAAATGAGAATACCTTTAAGAAAATAATGTCATGAATAGTTTAATTAACTTCATACAAAGAACACAAGAAAGAAAAACACCTATATCAAATCAATAGTTGGTATGACCAGCCTTTGCTTTCAGAATATCACCAATTCCCCTCTGTTCTCTTTTGCACAGTTTTTAAAGGTACTTCACACTTAGATTATTCCAGGCATCTTAAAGAATATGCCTTAGTTATTCTATGGATCTGGCCATCAAAATTCTGCCGCTTCATGTAATCCCAGACTGACTCCATAATGTTGATATCAGAGCTCCGTGGGAGCCACACCATCTGGTGCTGGACTCCTTGTTCCTCTTTTCACACAAGAAAAATAGTTCTTTACAACTTAAGCTGCATGTTCTGGGTTGTTGTGATGTTGCAGAGTGAATTTGGGGCTGATAAAAAAATCAAGATTAAGCCAAAATGCTTGTGTGAAAACTCTAAGGTGACTACGACTTTTCCACAGGTGTGTGTGTTTACCACACATGTACAGTATGTGTATATATATATACACTTTTTTTTTTTTTTTTTTTTTTGCCGCTGACAGTATTTCTCCCTCAGTCTGTGATTGTCCACTGCTTCTCCACACCCCTAACATCAGTTTCACGTTTCAACCCATAACCCACCTTTGCTCATTGTCAAAAATGGAGGAACGTCAAGAGAATGAGCGAGACCACAAAGTTAGCAAAGTCACTGCAGATGACAAGAACCATGGATCTATTGAGTAGAGATGCTTCAGCTTCAAAAGGTCTGACGAACAACAAAGCACAGTCATGTTCAAGGGCCCAGTCCCCGTCAGTACAGTACAGAAACAGTATTTATGCGGGTGCTTAAAAACATCAATCGCAAATATGAGTTGCCTTGCAAAAGCGCTACCCAAGTTATACGATGAAGTCCTAGAGAAATAGTTACGGAACACCTTATGGATGTCAGCTGCTTTTCAATTACAACAGATGTGTGGTCTAGCATAACATGCAAGCCCAATCTGAGTCTCACTGTACATTTTAGCGAAAACTGGGAGCTAAAAATTGTGCATCTTGAACAAGTTACTTTCCAGAAGGTCACACCGGCAAGATCATTGCACAAGGTCTTGATGACGCTCTCAGGACTTGGAATTTGAAAGAAGAGAAAGGACCAAGTATGCATTACCACAGTTAATGAAAGCAATGTGGTCAAAGCAGTGAGTTTAAATAAATGGAGGAAGGGGCAGTGTTTTGGGCAATGGCTTCACCTTGTGATTGGTGAGTAGGCTATCTAATTCTATTGAGACACAATTGCAGTTTAATGGGCAGTCATGAATTGTATAAAGAATTATCTTGAATATTCACAATACCTTGATAAAAGCACAGGCTCAATTAACTGACTTCAGTAGAAAGCACGTGCGTGCATGAAAGAGACTGACTTGACAGATGCATAACGATACCAAAATATTTGCTAATATACTATATACAGTATAAGCTATATTTCTCAGTTGGAATAGAAAATGCTGTCATACTAATTAAAATATACTTTGTTATGACATGGTCCTGACAGTAAATGAAACTACAGAACTGTAGGGATAATGTAAAAATATTAATATATATCTAATACAACCACACAGATCCTAGGATACACACGTTAATGCAAAAATGTGATGTTCCTTACCCAGCAGAGCAGCAAAGCAGGGTAGATGCTGTGTTTTAAGCCCAAGCTGTCTGGCGGCCTCAGACAGCAGGTACTGGTGTGTGGTCAGATTCTTGCCATTCCAGCTCAATTTGAGTGCGTGTGAAGAGAAGTAGGCTGGTACATTGCACAGGGCAAACTCAGAGTCCTGAGCGATCAGGCCTGCAAATCCATAGTCTCTGTAGAGAGAAAGCACCTCCTGATGGTGGTCCTCCAGAGTCTGGACAACCTGTAGATGGAAGGTGAGGGAATTGCACCACATGTTAGGGACCGTTTCATGAAAAATTGTTCATTCACAGTTTTAATAGTTTTGTGATTCAATTCAAATCTCTATCTTTTTAGTGCCTGAACATTAAGTCCAATAAATGCTGAATGAAGGTGTTACATTGCACTTCCTCACTCTCCAACTTTCAGAGAGTGCAGAAATGTAAGTGGGGCTGGAATATACGGATTCAAATATTAAATCTAGTTCTGTTACACGGACTGATGATACCTCAATTTGTGCTGATTTCAACTGGTTATGCCGTATAAATGATGTTTAAAAAACACTTATTGCTTTAATCACAGTAAAGCTGCAGTTTAAAGTGCATATAAACATACTGACTCTGCGGTGTTGTACTCTAGCGACTTGCATTTAGAGATCAGAGAAGCTCCTCAGGTGCCATATGACATCCACAACTGAAGAGGCTACTCAGATGAGTGGCTTCAACAAGAGTCTGTCAAGCTGCCATACACAAAAACTTGCAAATATCCAATGAACAGGTTAAGTGAAAAAAACTTATATGTAAACCAATGTTTTCTCCATTGATGTGTTGCATCAATCACAACAAAATTGCTGGTGATGATGACAGAAACCAGGAACATGTTCGCTTTCAGAAAGCACTGTTTACAGCTAGACATCTGAACTACAGACAAGCTGCCCTCTACTACTGGACTGCCAGGACCAGGCACATGATAATGATGCTAAGTAGACATAGGAGAACATTAAGAAAGACAGAATTGTTATGTTGATCAATGCCGTGTTAACCATCTGAAAATTAAATAATTACATTTACTTTGTTCATTAAAAACCAATTACTTGAGCTAGGTAATCAAATAACTTCCTTCAAGTGAATACAATACAGGCCAAGGTGAGCAGTTCAATTGTGGACTAGCAATTTTGAAACCCAGACATGATTCAATTATACACTTGCTGTGTCTTATCTTTATGTTGTGTCACAATCAGAAACAAAATACAACCTAACCAGTGGTGTTAACAGCCAGTATCATATAATCTCCAAAACCCCAAGAGTCTACCCAAAAATGTCAGCTGACAGGCTTGACAGAAAAGAAAGATGAAAGTGCAATCCCAACTGTGATATTTGAAACTGCAACAACAAGACTGATTCACAACATGCAGGTAAGACAAGTACATACACAGAGGTACTGTGAGTAATTTCTATAAATAACTTAATACTGCCCGCATAGTATTTTAGTATTTTAACAGGTATTCATTTGGATACAGTATGATGGTGTCTTTTCACGCTAGTACATAAGCGGGTGGGCATGAACAAATAAGGAAAAAAACAGGCTAAGCTCAGTTCTGTCTATGTAAGGAGCTGACGGGATCTGGTGTAGACTGTTTAGACTATACTAACTTTATTCAATTTCTGACCCTTAATCATCCTTTTTATACAATATAATGCAATACATTGACTGCATGAGACAAGAAAGAAAATTAACTCGGAATGCTCGATCACTTACCAACTGGCCCTAGTAATGTAGAAAACAAGTCATTACAAAAACCAATGTTGGACATAGACTATATATATCTCGTGTAACTACTCATCAGTTGTTCAACAATGTGAAAAAGGTTCACTGAGTTCATGTTATGTAATATATAGGCTGGGCTGGACTGGGCTAGGCAAGAATATGCTTCCAAACATGCATCCACCATAAAGGATGCAAAACTGCTCCTGATATTTCTCCATCCATTCCCTCATTTCATCGATAGGAGATATGCACAACGCAAATCACGCCAATTGCATGCATCGACTGGCACCAACCATCCTCTCCTATCTGGATGGAAACAGTCTCTCTGTAGGATTGGGATTGTGTACACTACACACCTGACAATATTTTCACCGGTCAAGTTGTTTTTGGTTCTACCCACAAAAGAGTTAAACCTGTGCTGAAGTGCGTAAGTAGGCGTGGTGTATCACAATAAATTAAATGTGTTACATTTCGAGTTAGTACAATTTAATATCTTAACAGCATCGATCGATCGCATTGCTCACCCGCACTCGAAAGCGGAACATGGCGAGGCGAACACAGTGGCTGAGACAGGCCGGGGGCAGGAACCATGCCCGGGGAGGCGGGGTGGCCTTGCTGCCGACGTGGTTGACTATCAGCTGCGCCGTCTGTCGCTGGCCCTGAGCTCGCCGCGCCCACTCGGGCCATCGCTCCTTTCCTAGAGTGCCGTTGAATACCACGACCAGCTCTAGGCCACCCTGGTACAGACACGCTTGTGAGAGGGCAGCCAGGTAGCCCAGCATGGCGTTCCACTCGCCTCCGCATACCCAGTCCGTCTGGTAGCCGCCGTAGAGGCGCTGCAGGCCGGAGTCCGCGTCGATGAGGATCCTTGCAGGCGGGGGCGGGGGAGGCATGGGCCCGGGGTGATGTGGGTGGTGGTGTGGGTGGTG
>OMNV01002373.1:24331-43601 GCA_900303265.1 Brotula barbata
AGGAGGTCCACCGGGACTGCGGCCCCGGGACACCGCTTTTCTAAATACTCTTGGAAACCCTGCACTCCCATGACGGTGTTGTTGAGCCTGTGCGTCTGGCCGGGAGCGGGCTCTGAATACGTTCTGTACGCCGTGTTTGTAACGTAATGTGGGGCGAGACTGTAGCTAGCTTTTGACAAGCTAACTGGTCTCCGATGTAGTGAATAACTGTATATTAGTTGACCCTGCAAATCAACTTAACTGTTGCACAGACCCACGAATCACCGTGCACTCCCTTAAAAGTATATCAGGTAACGGTACTCACTCCAATATATTTTGTATCAATTTCTCAGTTTTGGTCGTGATTGAGTTTAGTGTCCATCCCTATCGGTTTTTGGTGAGGTGCCAGCAAGGCCAGTGTCGCTAACTAGAGCCAGAAAAAGTTCACCATATTTCCTGCCTCCATAGTTTGGCTTTAAATTATCCAGCATCCAAATTGAATTTGGCAACCAATAACGGAAATGTCGTTAGCGGACAGGGATTACTAAGAAATGCCTACAAAATAATATTTCTGCAGTTTTGAGCACATGAGATAGATGCTTTACTGCGCATTAGTTAGCAACGCAGAGACTGGCTGGCCAGTTTCGCGGACATGATGTTAAACCGAGCAGCTTGAAAGAACGTGATTTCTATCTGACAGCTGAATTGTCTGGCAGATTTTGAACTATCGTAGGCAAATTGCAGCACACGTGTAGCTGTAACCGGAAGGCTAGCAAGTGTCAGAATATCAATTCAAATAAACTAAAAAGCTATGTAGCTGACTTGCTAGCAGTACTAATATTTGCTAACTGTGTGGCTAGCTGCTGTTAGCTGCTGGCAGGGTCCCCGGCGTGATTTGACGCGTCAACTCCCGAAGACAAGTCCGGGGCGGACACGACGCGGAATGAGATGGATGTTACACGAAATAAAAGAAAAGTAACTAAAATAAAATAAAATAAAAGCCCGATGGCGCCTCCCTCGCTCTCTTCCACACTCACGGCTTCATGTTGCAGGGGGGAACATTACTTCCAAGCGACATCAGCCATCTTGCGACTTCCTCGCGGCCCAGTGGAGTGGGAGGGAAGGCGGTGGGAGTGGAGGGGAGGAGGAGCAGTCAGGGGAATGTTGGGAAATGTAGTTTTATGACGATATGAGCTCAGAGACAAAAACGTTGAAGGGAAACAGCAAAAACTACAATTACCAGAAGAAGGATACTGGCAGGTTGGATGGGAATAGAAAACTGGAGAGTAGCTTTGGTTTACAAATGATTTCTATTGCAAACGCCGTTATTTGTAGATTGTCCCGACCGAGCAAGCTCTCCCCCTCAACATTAACTTATGTAACGTATAGACCACACACCATACCACGGCAGTACATGAGAATACTGATATAGAGCACGTGCAAGCTCTAAATCAGAAGTTTTATGGCAGAATTTCAATTATGTTATGACCCCTTAAAGAAACATAATACAGCAGTGAAAAGATTGAAACGTACTCTGTCACACAAGAATAAATGGTCCATGACAAAAAAAAATTCACTGGCGTAACAGGTAGAATTATTCAGTTCCGTTTCGCCTCAATTTACTGCGTATATGTCTCCCCCATGTGGCTGTGATTAGTACAGCACTTTTACCGAGGACAAGTGCCTTGTGAAAAATTGAGACCACACTAATCGGGCCAACAGACTGCCTGTTCGCGTTACCATGGCGAAAGGAGAAGCAGCGCGCAGGCCTGCAACACACATATACACACGCACGTAAGCACACGCACACGCAATGGGAATTACGCAGCACGCTCCCGTGTCGTCCATGTATTCGTGGAGAGAGTGATGATGACGGTCCGGTGTCTGATCCCTGCTCTGTGCCCTCTAACCCGAGCTTTGACGCCTGCGTTCAGCGCCCGGTTGATCGGGGTAGGATGGCCCAATTCCCGGGTTTGACATAAAAACACTTACAGATAGTTCTTTTGTTTGAAGTGTTTGAAGAAGTGTTTTTAGAGGTTAATTTGTCAGAACAGCGGTAACTGTCGCTAAGCTGATTAACGCTTAGTTAGTTGGCTAACTGAGCTAGCTGGGTTCTGGTCGCTTTCCTTTCAGCACCAACTTGTCGGATCACTTTACAAACACCTTGGATTAATGCAGATGCATTTTTTACTGCTTGCTACAAACTCATTATTCACCAACAAACAAAACGTGTAAATGTGTACTCTTACTGCTCCCTGTAGAGTTTTGAATTATTCACTACAGGGTGCTCATGTGTCGTCCAAGTAAGCCTTAACATTGTCGGTCAAATGTCCTATAAAAGCACAACTCGAGTTCCACTGCAAAACATTCACGTATTTTAAGTAATTGTAAGATGATGGGTTTTGTTTTTTTGTAACAGAAAATGTATGAAGACCCACTAATTAAACACATTGTAGATTTTTTTTAATTACACAACTCATTCCAGAAGTTTAAATATGATTTAAGTGCTTAAACATTATTAACTGAAATGATATTTGACTACACTTTAAGGTAAACAGTTTAGGGTTGTTTTTCCACACTAGTAAGCATTACATAAGTAGAAACAAATTATAAACCAAGCTATGGCATTTTTAATTTGCCTTAAAATTCTATCTTTCAGATGTGCGTGCATTGTGTCTATATTTATAAAGATTTCCTTAGAATGTATCCTGATTGTTTGTCATCTTAGGAAACTATGGGAATTCTGTAGAATTTTAAATAAAACCATACATTTAATGAAGATGTGCCCATTGGTTATTATCCCGGTGTTTGAGTGGTTATAAAGCATGATTGGGGCACTAAAGTCATAACTGAACACAGGATAATTATGTTGTTTTTAGTTAGGCATTTTATGATTGAACTTCAAGTAAGTTTATTTAACTAATTGCTTTTCTCTGCATGTACAGATTTTTGGTGCAGCTCCGTTGAATCAGAGGCAGAAGTCAACCTACACTGTGAGTTGTATTAGGGGAAAAAAGTTAAGATAAAAAATATATAGTGATGTGACATAAAGGGTGAAATATAACTTTTAACAAAGACACCCACAGCATGTTTATCATGTGACCTTTCCAACCGTTACACCCCACTGGAGATCCCTGCACCTGCTAAAATCCGGAGAGGATGCATGTTAATTTTTGTTTTATTGTATGTGTGCAGGAGTTCTGGTGGTGGTTCCATCTCATCACTCTACTTGTTGTGTCATCTGTAATCTGGTGATTGCTATGTACCCCTTCCTCTTTTCCCCCCCCACTCATCCTCTTCATTTTTTTTCCTGGTTCTGCATCCCACGTTCCTTGATCAAACCACACCAGAGAATAGTGAGTATGGCAGCTAGCTGACTTCCAGATGTGTGATACACACACATACACACAGATAGGGGTATTGTTTAAATTACGATTCTGTAGAATAGCTAAGAGATGAAAAGTGTAATTGGCTGAATGACTCTTCTTTTTGTCTTCTTTTTGTGCTTTGTAAGGAATGCATTCACTGGATTTATTCTGTTGTTTTTATGTTTGTTTGTTGCACTCATGCATTAAAGCCTCCGCCTGCACAATATGGAGGAAGGCACACTGTAACTCTAATTCCTGGAGACGGCATTGGACCGGAGCTGGCCACCCACGTGCAGCAGCTGTTCCGGTGAGTATATGCACATCCCGTTCACACATACATACTGTACATATGGTGTTTCGTTGATGTCACACACGGTCATATACATTTAATATTTCAACTATTTTTTCCCCTTTGCCTTCTCAGCTTCTGTTGTGTGCCAGTTGATTTTGAGGTAGTCAATGTGGATTCGACTATGACCTCAGAAGATGACATCAACAATGCCATTATGGCTATCAGACGCAATGGTGTTGCATTAAAAGGTGTGTGGGCACGTGTGTCACAGGTTCCTGCACACATGCTGTGTGGAGACATTTTTGTACGCATTATTTAATAATATTTACCATATCCAGGTAACATTGAGACCAACCACAACTTGCCACCTTCTTATAAGTCTAGAAACAGCTTGCTGCGGTGAGTTTGCTCGTTTCACCTACCATACACACTCTGCTGCTCGACTGTAACTGATTCAACTGTAACACTGATGTGTATTATTAGTTTTACACTCCTTAGCTTTATAAGATCATTGATATTCCCGTCTGTCTGTTCTTGTCTTTCTTTTGCTCACATCCACCCTTCCACTTTATACTGTCTGTCTCTTCCTCTTTCTCCTCTCTTTTGCTCCTTCTCTCTCTCGCCACAGCACTACTCTGGACCTGTATGCAAATGTGATGCACTGCCGGTCTCTGCACGGGGTGAGGACACGCCACAAAAATATTGACATTATGATCATCAGGGAGAACACTGAGGGAGAGTACAGCAGCCTGGAGCATGAGGTGTGTGTGTGTGTGTGTGTGTGTGTGTGTGTGTGTGTTTGTCAGTCTTTTAATGATCACTTCTAGCTCATCTGTCACTTTAAGTCTATAGCATAATATTTTCTCTCTCTCTCTCTATTCAGAATATACCAGGGGTTGTTGAATGTCTGAAGATCATTACCAGGACTAAATCTTTGCGCATTGCTGACTTTGCTTTCAAGACAGCTCGGGAGAAAGGACGCAGTCGAGTCACTGCTGTACACAAAGCTAACATTATGTGAGTTTTTGAAAGTCCCACAAAAAGAGAGCTCTCTGTGTGTATGTCAGAGAGAGAGAGAGATACCCATCATGTTTGTTTTATATTTGCAATTCTCTTTTTAACTCACTCTAATAAACCCTTTATTTATGCGGGAGCAGGAAGTTGGGCGACGGCCTCTTTCTAGAGTGCTGTAAGGAGGTTGCCAGTGGTTACCCTGAAATCACGTTTGACAGCATGATTGTGGACAACACCACCATGCAGGTAGCTATGGCATAGACGTGTTGACTTTTTAAATTACAGTTTTATTTTTAAAATAATCATCTTTTAATTTCATTTTCATTTTATTTTCAAATGTACTGCATTTATGTTAAATCAATAACTGTGTGTGTGTCAGCTGGTTTCCAGGCCTCAGCAATTCGATTTGATGGTCATGCCCAATCTGTATGGGAATGTAGTGAGTAACGTCTGTGCTGGGTTGGTTGGCGGGCCTGGACTGGTACCTGGTGCCAACTATGGAGTGGACTATGCTGTGTTTGAGACGGTAAAAGCAAAACACATTCAGAATTTATTGATTATAAATTCATTAGAAGATGAGAAGAGATGTTCAAAGACTGTGAGGGGCAACTGGAAGAGGACTAGAGTAATATAATTAAAATCAAGGTATTCTGCAGTGCAAGGAAAGGAAATGAAAGATGTATTGCCACAAGGCTGGACAAATAATTCAAATAATATACTGGCTTGAACTGATATTGTAAATGTAATATTGTTTCTAAATCCAGCTCAGTGACTATGCCAAAGCTGCTTACATACTACTGAATTCCTCTTTAAATAATCCACATTAGTGGGTTTTATATGTTTCTAAATCACTTATCTTGTCACATATAGAAACATAAATAGTTGAATATTAAACCACTGCCTCCGTAGATGTTCTGTCAGTTATCATTTGGTTTGCACATTTTCCTCAACATGTATGCAGGGCACCAGGAACACAGGGAGGAGAGTGGCTAACAGGAACACAGCGAACCCCACAGCCATGCTGCTGGCCTCCTGCCTGCTGCTGGATCACCTCAAGCTCCATGCCTACGCCAGCATGATTCGCAGAGCAGTCCTGTCCACGGTCTCCGAGACTCGGGTATGCCCATCACACACCAAACGCTTTTAACAGATGACACGTTTGACTACATTTAAAGACGCATCACAGCCATGATATCCTATTTTGTCAGTCAGTCAAAACAACGAAGTTGATTGAGTGCAGTCAATTTTGTTGTTTTGTTGTTTTTGTTGTTCTGCCATGTGCCATCTGCTTTGTTCTCCAGCTGCACACTGCTGACCTTGGAGGCCAAGGCTCCACCTCTGAAGTGGTCCAGTCCATCATGAATGCCATCCAAAGCACTGGCCCCCTGACCCTGAACACATAGGACAAGCACACACAATCACACACACACACATTCACTCACCCAACACAGCATGTTCTACCTCTCTCCAGTTGTTATTTTATTCACTTTCTATGCTGTTTCAATACAGCAGTGGTTTGGGAGAATCACTGAAGTTATATTGGGTACAAAGTACTACCATTACAGTTTCTTAATAGGTAATACTACATTAATGAGTGTTAATCTCTTATCATTAATACTTAAGGTAATGTAGGTAGCATCAGCACCTGCTGTCATACTGCACCTGTTTGTGTCACACCCAGCAACCTCACCCCCGACCCCCGATGTTGACTTGTTTGGTTCATCCTATTCATTTATTATGAATGAAACATTACTCCTATTAACTTTAATGCATTGAAGTTTCAATTATTTAAAACCATTCATTGCGGCTGCACTACTGGTACATGACTGTTTACTCCTGCTAGTAAAGGCTGTTGTCTTCAGGTTTGGTGTCTCTCTCTCTCTGTTTCTCATTCAACCGTGCGCACATACACACGTACAGTAGCTTGTATTGACCACAGGAGGGACACATTGCGCTGATTAAAGGTGAATTCCTGCATTCCCGTGATAAATACAAATCTTGACAAACAGTTGAGGATTTTTCAAACGAGCAGACATCTGGGGGAAACCATGAGCCCCTAATTATTAATTGTATTAGTAAAATTGAAAATGCAATTACACTGTAATGCAAGTTAGTGACTGTCATACTTTGTTGCAGTTTAAATTATCAAGATTAAGTTAAATCTTTTTTCCCTTTTGTACTAAAACATAAGGCATATTCTTCAAACCCATTTGAATGGCAATAAAAAAAAAAAAAGTAATCACTGCAGAACAGAAGATGAAAACCGCTGAGACACGTTCATGTACAGATAAAAGCCAGGTCAAAAAAAATAAAAGCAAGCAATAAAATATGAAATAATTAAATATTCAAAAAAGTAATAAAACACAAAAGAATTGAGGATAAAGAGGGAGCTAAAATGAATGATGACCCAAACATCAGAAATATCGTTCATAATAGTGCCATGAGAATAATCAGCCTCTGGTGGAAAAATATTTGTTTTTTGTGATTTGTCTTTATATGTATGTGTGTGTGCTCATGTTTGCATGCTTGTGATGTGGACCCCAGAGGGCCCCTCGATAATTGGAGGGTTGTCCCACTATAGAGGAAGCAAAAAGAAAAGAAAACTGGCGAGGGGGATGTTGTCTTCTGCCTCTACATTCTCTTTTCTCTCCAAAACACCTTCTACATCATCTGCCGTCACATCTGCCTCTCACCTCCTCCGTGTATCTCCCTCGTCCGTCCTGCAAAATCACACGTACCAATATTAGTTTAACATCGCACAAATGGGATAGTGTATGAAAGGTCTTTGATCATTCTGGGAGGGTAGTAACAGAAATCTCATTTGATCTGATGGTGTATGGTTTTATGTGTTTTTTTTATGTGCATGTGTGTGTACGTGAGAGTGTGTGTGCTGCCTGTCTACTCCGACTATGGCAGAGGATCAAAGCAGGACCAACATCAATATGGTGATTATCTAACTAATCAGCAGGATATTAAATTAATTCACCAATGCAGTCCTGAGCATCACACCCTTTGATCACCACATCCACTTTTCACTCAAGTCACCACTTGACTAACCCTTAATTTCTCCCTCGTTGTATCCTCTCTCTCACCCTTTTCATCCTTTCATTAAGTCAATCGAGCTGAGAAGAGGGTGGGACGGAAGAGAGAGAGAGAGAGAGAGAGACAGAGAAAGAGTGAGACAGTAAAAGAGGAGGGGAGAGGACCAACGAGATGAGATGGTGAAGCAGAAGTCAGCAGCATGAGTTGGCAGAGGTCACACTCACTGTGAATGGAAAAACACACACACACACACACACACACTAACACAGCATGGATGCGGCCAGTGTGTGCAACAGCAGATCATGTTGTGCTGCTTGCTTCAGGTATTGCATGGGACACTGAGGAAGAGGACGATGTGAGTAAGTAGTCCCACAGTGCTTCATTTCGCTCTGATGTTTTTGTTTTAGCTTAAAAGTGTAACTGCAATGCGTGTGTGTGGTTGTAGTGATAGGTGAGGTTGGAGAGGAAGCTGTCGGTGTTGGTATAGGAAGAACCTGCATAAGTACCTTGAACAATCTATCTTTTATGAAGAGCGAGAATGTCCTCTGCTGCTTGAATCTCAGAAAGGCATAACAAAGATGGATTGCGTGCATTTTTCATTGTTTGGTTGATGAAAAGGAAACTGGCAGGTGGACAGCAGGTGTCCAGTGTTGTAACTGGATTAACAAAGCCAAAGATGTCAACAGACTTGGCCGGGCTATTGACAATTCAGAGAGAGGAAGGTAGAGCTCTTCATCACTGTCTGGGCTGAATGCAGCAGATTTTATGTTTTGTATACTGCAAACACTGTAGAACTCAGCAGGGTTTCAAATATACAAATAAGTTTACAAATTTCAAATATTTCGACTGAAATATTAATATCATTTCTATGGGATTGGAAGTTTTTAAACAAAGAAACAAGACATCATTCGTTTGCTCTGACCCATTTTTGATTAAACTCACTGGACAGCTGGAGCAAAACCATCTGGAATTATTGAACCGATTTCTAGGCATTGCAAGAACTGTTCATTATTTTAGTCAGTTCATAAGGACCTGAATCCTTTTAAGATCTGGGGCTCTCATCCAGATCCAGAGGGACAGCTTTACTATAATCCTGTTGTATATTATTAGAAGAAGACACACTTTGGCTTGTCTTGTTTGGCCTAGGGGGAGGTATGTGCTAGTGTAAAATCAATGGAACAAGACCAGACAAAAGAATCTTTGGAGTGCAGTAGTAGTAGAGTATAAAGTATTTTGTGTTCATAGATGTTTTAGCCAGCAGCTGTATTTTCTTTCTTAATTTTCCCTTCAGTTCTCCCAATTAGTTTTTGCCAATTAGTGATTCCACGAAAATCCCAGGATGTATTGTGACCATAATGATCATGAAAACAGACATGAGGCATAATGTGTTGTTAATAATCACCCACAGCCAGTTAATCCACAAAAAATCAACACTGGAAAATGAAAGTGTTTTTGCTCCTTTGTCATGCTGTGGCTGTTACACTTTTATTTTAGCTGACCTCTAATGTCTGCAAACATCTACAAACAATCCTCCCCCTCCCCACACACACACACAGATAAACAACTGAAGTTAATAGGGGCTTATGTGCAGGCTCAAGCTTCTGCGAGCACCATAATTGTGAAACAATGAAATCCGTTGCATGTTTTCAGTACTCCATACACATTTTGCACTTCAGTACACACAAACACACAATCACAGAGGCGTGAAGGGGAGCTTGTGTGTGACTATTTAACCAGCGCTAATGGGAAGGTCCTGGTAAGGCCATGACTGTTTGACTAGTCCAGTGATTAACATTAATGCTAACAGATGGTTGATAATAAGGAGGAGGGATACTTGAACTGTAATACACATGCACTGCAAAACTACGAGGGCACTCATGAACACATACGTATCTCATGTCGTATACTGATGAGCTCTTCTATTGATCCGACACTTCCTTGGAGAAATCTGTGCCCTGAATTTATCCCATCCTACATACCAGGAAGAGAAGGCAGCCATGGACCCGCTCCCTGGAAGCAACTCTGGGTCTATACTTTAGTGCCTCTGTCAAGGACAGAGGAATTAAGTGAACACACACATGTTTTGATGATGAGGGGGTGAGTGGAGTAACCATTGAAAACACACACGGAGAACTACACACAGAAACAGAAGGCTTCAAACCCAGGATCTCCTTGTTTATTGTTGGTTGGGAAACCAGCGTATTGGTGCATTAATGCTTCCCATCAGATTTTCATTTCTTATTTCACATATTTAAAGGGTGCAGCGTTCCCAGAAACACAGTACCAGACCAGGTCGATGTGTGAAGCGTTCTGTCACATTGTCACTTCTCTCCTCTCCCAGCAAGATGTCCGTCTCCTTGGTAACAGACTCATATCCGTCTGTCAATTGGTCAGTGGTCTCAGTGACCCCGACGGTTACCAACGTTGCAAAGCAAGAGCGTGACGCCCTGCTGGCCGTGGCTGAAGTGGTGATTTTGGCAATCATCTTGGTGATGGCACTTCTCGGCAATGGGCTCGTGTTGGTGGTGTTGCTAAGGAGGAGAAAACCCCACAACCCATTGCATCAGTTCATGCTCAACCTCTGTCTTGCTGACCTGGTGGTGGCGCTGTTCCAGGTACTTCATCCACAGACACATACACAGATTCACTATACATATGTAAAGAACGTACAGTATAACAACACACATTATATGTTAATATTATGTTTATTATATAGTGTAGTATATATCATAGTAAATGTATGCAGTTATACAGTTAGGTTCAAAAGTATTTGGACAATGACACAATTTTTGCAATTCTGCATCCGTACAACAGCAAAATAGATTTGAAACAAAACCATTAAGAAGCGATTAAAGTGCAGACTTTCAGCTTTCATTCAAGGGGTTTCACAAAAATGCCACAATAACCGTTTAAGAATTACAGCTATTATTATACACAGTCGTTTATTTTCAAAGCTTGAAAAGTAATTGGAAAATGTAAAATAATTCTAAGGTTTATTTTTAATACTTGGCTGAAAATCCTTTATAGCCAATGACAGTCTGAAGTCTGGAACCCATGGACGCCACCACATGATGAGTTTCCTCCATTGAGATGCTTTGCCAGGCCTTCACTGCAGTCGCCTTCAGTTGCTGCTTGCTTGTGGGTTTTTCTGCCCTCAGTTTTGTCTTCAGTGAGTGAAAAGCAAGTTCAAGTGGGTTGAGATCAGGTGACGGACTTGGCCATTGAAGAATATTTCATTTTTTTTGCCTCCTGGGTTGCTTTGGCAGTATGTTTTGATCTATTTTCCATCTGTACTGCGAAGCACTGTCCCATCACTTTTGCAGCTTTCGGTTGGCTCTGCTGATAGATAGAGCAGATAGTATAGCCATATATACTTTAGGAGAAAAATGAAATAATGTGGGAACAGGCCACATCTGGCCATGAAACTGGTTGTCAGTCAGTTGTCCAATAACTTTTGAAGCTCTAAAAATGGACGGCTGTGTATTAAAGCTGACAGTCTGCACTCTAATCACATATTGATAGTTTTGTTCCAAATACACTGTGGTGTTGTACAGAGGCAAAATTACAATAATTATGTCATTGTCCAAATATTTTTGATACAAACTGTATTTAAAAATTTTGCACCCTAAATTCTCCTCTGCCAGCTCTTCGTAACCCTTTCTCTCCCTCTCTGAGGTCTTGCCCCAGCTGGTGTGGGATGTCAGGGGTCGCTTTCCTGGACCTGACTTCCTGTGTCGCCTGGTGAAGTACCTCCAGGTACTCGGGATGTTTGCCTCCTCCTACATGATCGTGGCCATGACGTTGGACCGCCACTATGCCATCTGCTCCCCCCTGCAGGCGCATCACAGCGGGGCCACACAACGCTGGAACATCTTCATCCTGTTGGCTTGGGGCCTCTCGCTGCTCCTCAGCCTGCCACAGGTAAACACATAC
This sequence comes from Brotula barbata, assembly GCA_900303265.1. Lineage (NCBI taxonomy): Eukaryota > Metazoa > Chordata > Actinopteri > Ophidiiformes > Ophidiidae > Brotula > Brotula barbata. The sequence continues at coordinate 35,960 of OMNV01002373.1, forward strand.
ACGCACACACACACACACTCACATAAAACCCTTTAAGTCCAATCATCTCACCAGGGATGAGCAGCAATTCAGCACATTTACTCAACTACTTAAGATTTTAAATCATAAAGTCATAATATAATCCTCCTTCCTGTTGTCCTTTATTTTTTTTAACCATTTTCTTCTTCTTTTTGTCCTCTTAATTTCCCTTCATTCTTTCTTGCCCCTAGGTAGGGACCCCTTGCGATGTCTAATCTGTCATCGCCATAATTTTTTGTGAGGATTTGCACCAATAAAATGCAGGACTTTTTGAACGTTTGAAATATAAGAACATTTCATAAATACATTTGAGTGTCTGTTTTTACAGTTAAAATGTCACACCTCTTTTTTCAGGTATTTATCTTCTCTCGTTCAGAAGTGGCCCCAGGGGTGTATGAATGTTGGGGCAACTTTGCTGGCTCCTGGGGTCTGAAGGCCTATGTGACATGGATGACCGTAGCTGTATTCATCCTCCCTGTCCTCATCATCACTGTTTGTCAGGTAAAGATGGCAGAACTGGAACGCGTAGATTTGATGAAGAACTTTTTTCATTTACACGCCATCTCCAGACCATTCTTGTCCCTGCCTAGGTGCGAATCTTCATGGAGATCCACAGCAATCTGTACCTGAAGTCACAACGCCGTCTCTCCCCCGCCTCCATTCCCTCAACCCAACGAGACAACCAGAGAAGAGGGGAGAGTCACTCCAACTTTGACCACAGGGTCACCCATCAGCACCTTTGTATGGGCCCAATCAGGTCCAACGGCATCACTACACACAGTAACACCCAGGACACTTTTAACCCTGGTGAGCATTTTCAAACGATCAACTTGATTTTCACTCTGTGCACTCAATCATTAACAAGAATTGTGAACTGCTATGACTGAGACAAGTTGGCATTAATGTAAAGTATGTGCAATGTCTATTCTGTTCAAAAGATTCAAACCCCACTGTTTGTCTGCCTGACCGGACCATACCATCTACTGCCAACACCTTTGCCCCAGAAAAAGCCACGCCCACCCAGGGTGCAGAGGTAACAGCGGCCATGTCCAAAACAGTGAGGATGACACTGGTCATAGTGCTGGTCTACTCGCTTTGCTGGGCCCCTTTCTTCAGTGTCCAGCTGTGGGCTGCCTGGGACCCTGATCCTCCTCAGAATGGTGAATCGATATAAAATAAAATTAAGAAATACATTTTTAAAGTATTTCTTGATTAAACATGTTCTATTTTTGCAGAATGTACCACAATAACAGAATTTCCATAGATCTCAAATGTTTTGATCGTCTGCAGTAATTTCCGTCCATACCACCGATGCAGTTTGCACTCCATTGATGTGGTTCATTTCCATTAAGTATCCCTATTTTTAATTCTTCTTATCTGTATTAGTACTTTACCAGCTGCCAAATATATTAATACATGGAACGAAGAATGACTTTCCAAGTCAGTGCTGAAGTTCGATTTTGCTTTCTGGATAAATCTTGAAGCAGACTAAATAAAAATTCTGTTTAGTTCAGAAAACTCTTAATTTGAACTCTTTTACGTTTTATCGTGATGCCCTGATGTTTAATGAGAGGCATTCCAACCAAAATCATGGTTATAACATGGGAATCACATCTTCCTCTGATGAAGGATTTGAACTGATGACCTCTTTAGGCCTGACTCCAGGATTTATTATTAAAAACTCTGTGTGTGTGTGTGTGTGTGTGTGTGTGTGTGTAGGTGCTGTGTTCACCCTGCTTATGCTGCTGGCCAGTCTGAACTCCTGCACAAACCCCTGGATCTACTCTGCCTTCTCCAGCAGTGTCTCTCCGGAGCTCCGTCTGCTGCTGCTCTGTCGCGCACACGCACAGCACCGAGGCTCCATAGCGAATGACTCCATTGTCACTCACACCTCCAACTACTGAACTCACACAAATTATAGGCATTCTTGCATTGATGTTTCAGTGTAATCTCCATTGTGATACTTTTAATCATACTGTGTGCTCCAAACTGTTTTTTTTCTCCATCATATTAACAAGTACAGCACAGATTAGACGCCAGCTGCTGTGATGTGGTTTATATGGGTGTAAAGTTAACTGACGGGAAGTACTTTTGTGTGATTCTTCTTGTTAAAGCTGCTGATTTAGAAACAAATGACCGTTATGACAAATGATAAAATGGAAACTGTTCTGTTTTAAAAACGGTTTATTCCTTCCCCCCCATCGTCACTCATATAAACGCTACAAACATACAAACGTAAAAAGCTGAACTATTTAAAATCATGATATATTCCAAACTTAAAACACTGATTACATTGAACACATCGATTTGTTCTCTTCAAAACACCAAAGGTGCTGCAGCAAAATACCATTTTCAGAGAAGCAGTCAATAGAAATGACTTTGATACAGTCCTTCATGTGGTGACACCTGAAGATGAAAACTCATCTCAAAAGCAAAATGAATGAAGGTTTTAGTCAATTTTGCATAACTTTCTTAAAACATTGTAGCTGACAGTGGCAGCTCCATCCCAATAAACAGAAGCACAGTGAAATAAAAAAACTTAGAAATGTACGTTTGCTAAGGCCTTATCACTTAACATCTTAACAACAAAAAAGACAGCATAGAGTACACATATACATGTTTCTACAAATTCATTTAAATTGCCAATTAAATACAACATGATATCAAATCAGGTTCACCTGCCTGAGTGAGGTGTTGATCATAAAAAAAAAATATATATTTGGGAACAGTACACGGTAACTTCCCTTCATTGGATAAGAAAATATCCAAGTAATGTTCTATTACAGAAAATTACATTCTGCTGTATTTTGTCAAAGTGAACAAGACTAATGAAGTGACTTGTAAGAGACTAATGGGGCAATTTCAGAACATGCTTCAAATCTTCAAATGTTCCAAACTGGAAAATCTCATGAATGAAATGTTAGTATAACAAAATGTTTTAAACCATACAGACAAAAAAAATGATACCTGAAAATCATATTCAGGCTGCAGAGGGATTGATAAACACATAATTTATGTCTTTTGTATCATATAGTATGCAAAAATTAAAATACTGCCCTCTACTGCTGGCTGCTGGTCAAACAGGAGTTTCTGTCTAATTCTAAGGGAGACATGATTCTGATATAAGATGACATTCTACAACTCAAGTGTCCACTGACATAATACATACACTGACTTCCTCATACACACACATTCTTTTATACATGCACCCTCTCACACAGTCACTCATATGCACTCTCATTCTCTCTCACTTTCTTTCTTTTTTTCTCACAGACACACAACACACAATCACTCACAGACACACATACATCTAAATCCAGTATAAAGATTACTTGTAGTCATTTTATGAGCTAAAATAGATTTTCTGATACAGCTGTAAACAGCTGTCTTTTTCCCTGTTCTGTGACAACTCTCATACAAAACGGTTAAAATCAGAATGTGATTATTCAAAGGGAGATTATAACTAGTTTGGCACCACAGTCGAGGCACACTGCACACACAAATACAGCAAACCCACCCATCGGTGTGTATAGTGCAATCACAACCTATTATTCCCCACAAAGCAGCATGTGGCGTCATTTAATACTGTGGGAAGCTGGTTCCACAGCAGCTGATTTGCGGGGTACAATGGTGTAATTGTGCTTTTGAACAAATGTCTCATCTTGATCTACATATTGGTGTACAGATTAGCTTTACTGTTTGGGTGGGTGTACAATACAAAAAAACTACAGTGTACTAACATTTTATGTACAAATATAAAAACAACTCGAAATACACATGGCAGACAAATAGCTTTGGAATCGTTACAGCCCCGATCTTCTCACGAGATTTTTCCATTCCTGACCTGGTTTCGATGTTTAGATTCCTTTGTTCATCATTATATCGCCATTCAATTTTATGTTTATTGTCTTGGCAAAAGGTTAGAAATATTAGAGCTGCCAATATGCACTTCTCGCTGTGGCTTACAGATTTCCTTTCCCCAAATATGTGTTGTTTTTTTTCTCCCCCACAATTCTTCAAATTTGGACACGTCTTTCACTCAAAACTAACTACAAAGCATTCACGCAGGTTGGCACAGATAATTACATCTATAAACATGATCTTCTAATTTATGCCTAGCCCTTACGCAGTGAAAGTATGCAAGTGTGTATGTAGTATTGAGAGTTAATTCTAAAAATGTATTTGTGCGTGCATGTGTGTGGTCCAGGTTTTGAAACATTGCACTACGTACTAAGACCCTGAAGGTAAAGTTTTGATTAGTTTGTCTTACAGTCAGTCCCTCTGCTGCTGCTTGTCTAAGTTTGTGCGTGTGCTCCTGAAGGACTTGAATTTACCAAAGGCACATCCAATTCCGTTAACAGAGGTCTTGACTTTGTTTAAAAAACTCTAGAGTCAGCTACGCAGCTCGTGAGCCTGACATCTACATCACAGCAAGGGGGTTGAAGGAATCCTCTCTTCAACAATGGCTGTACTGACTTAGGAGCTAGACTTGGAGTTGTGCATGTATATTTGTATGAAGTGTGAAATGCGGTGTGTGTGTTTTTTAAAAGTCTGTATTCATACTCTACACTGTATCCTCGTCCATCTTTGCAACCTCTTCCAGCATGACAGTAGGTTCTACGTTGTTGTCCTCTGCATCCTCCTTTGCTTTTGAGGGTGAGGTAGGTGGCAGCATGGCTGTGCACTCCTCCTTTGGCTCCTCCTTCTGTCTCTTCTCCTCAGCTTTCTTCTCCCGATGTAGTAGACGATAATTGATGCCCATTCCCACGAAGAGGATGACGCTCGCAATAACGAGGATGATACCAGAGGAGACGTATGTGTAGTCGTAGTGGTGGTAGTAGTTATAAAAACTACCTGCAAAAGAGACAACAGAGACACTCAGATTTCAGATGCTGACAGTTGTCTGAATCACAGTTTTTGTGTATACTGAGGCTGTAAAGTGTATTGTGCTGATGCATTAATTTCAAAAGGTGGTGGGTTCAACTCCACTAATCTGAAATGTTACAATACTAATTGATTATTTTGGAAAATTGAACAAATAAACTAATCCTCTTATGCATTTTTCCTCCCATAATTTCATGCTAAATGCCATCGTCACAGGAAGATGTCACTCATTGACATTACCAAATACATCAACATGTTAACTCTGAGCATGCATCCTTAATCAAAGCAAGTAAAAGTGAGGCAGAGTCAATCTGCTCGGAAGGATGCTTTCCTTTCATACCTGGATAACTTCCAAATGATGCAGTTTCTATTTTTAAACTATGGAGATGAAAATTGTGCATCCACACTTTTCTCTGTTTTCCTTGCATTTTCTGCCTTGGTTTTTTTAAGTGTGTTTGCCCAAACTGGGCACCCACACATAACATAACGCAACATAAGACTTCATCGTATATGTCACTAAAAGTCAACAATGTTGTCATGTGACAGAAGAATACCGGTATAATTCTTTTGAGTAAGGTCAGGTCAGACACTAAAATTAAGTCAAGTGACTTTTATAACTAAAATGTTTTGGAAAATTAGTATTAAATCTTAACAAAGAATAGAAAAATGACAAAAAAAGTAAATGTGTGATCAAGTTTCTAAATTCTTCTATGTAAATTTACTTCAGTATTAACATTGTGTCTTGAATATTGTATCAAAATAATCATTAAAGAATGCTGATGCATCCAGGTGTTGATAATCAATCGAATGCATTGAGTTTACCCTCTAATAGTATATAGACATTGTTAATATGGACTTGCCATGTCATAATGCCTGTGTACACTGTTTCAGTGATTTTCCTACCTGTTAATGGTGGGCCGAGGAGCACTGGTGCACACTCTACAATAGTCACCAGTCCCACAGCTGAGGAGAATCTCTGGGCCCCGACCAGATCCATCAATGTCTCAAACAGCACTGAACTGAGCCAGCCAAAGGCAAAGCCGAAGAAGACAGCGTAGATTACAAATCCGGTGTAATCTACTGACATCGGTGCTAGTATGTGACACACTCCATTGTAGAGTACGGCAGCAGCGAAGAAGTACTGTACCCTGGGCCGAACCCACTTGGTGTTGGCAAGCAGGCCCATGGAGGGCCGAGCAAACATGTCAACGAATGCCAGCACAGACAACAGGAAGGCCGCTTTTTCCTTGCTGATGTCCTTGCTCTTGGCATAGTTGGAGAGGAAGACGAGGGGTGCAAAGAGCCCAAAAAACATGACAACATTGCCCATCAGGTACAGCAGGAAGCCTCTGTGTTTAAACAGTGTCAAGTCAATGCAGGTGTTGACGGACTGCAGCACACTCCTCTTTGGCTGCACTTCAGCCTCTCCTGCCGTCTGACCACGCTTGGTATCAGGCTTCACTGGTTGAGCTTTGGGTCCAATGGGGCGCATGAGGGAGCCGGCCACGCAGCAGTTGAACAAAAGCCCGCCCAATATGAGGAAGCTGCCTCGCCATCCAAAAGAATCATAGAGCCGGCTGTTAAGAGGAGCCAGGGTGGACAGAAAAACAGGGCTTCCCGCCATAGCAATGCCATTAGCGATGGGTCGACGCTTGTAAAAGTATTTACCAATCATAGTCAGGGCTGGGTTTAAGTTGAAAGCAAGTCCCAAACCTGGAGAGAGACAGAGTGGGGGCGGGGTAAGGGAAATGATGGATCAAATGTACAGCAATGTATTTTCAGGTGCCAGATCAATCATATATTTGCACTTGTGCCTTTATGGTAAAGTACTGACCTCCCACTACTCCTATGAATAAGTAAAGCTGCGGTACAGTGTGGCAGAACGAGGCGCAAATCAGGCCGCTCCCTGCCAGACAGCCTCCGACTATGATGATCGGTCGGCTGCCAAACCTGTTCACAAGAATACTGCTGATTGGACCTGAAATGGAAGGTAGACAATTAGGAGAATACGTACATGTGAAAAAAACTGATACAAGACCAGGGCAGAGTTGGATTCAATTATATCAGCAATGACTAAGTGTAAGAATGGATGACCTACTACATACGCCCGGTTCAGCAGTAAAGAGAAGGACAAACATCCATTCTTGTTAAGAGATTTTCACTCTTTACAACTGCTGACCAACAGGTGGTGCCATGGTGGCAAAAATAAAAATGAAACAATAAGTGATTGTGTAACAGAAATGACTGAGGGCAGAGAGTTGAGAGGACAGTGCGAAATAGAGAGGGTGAGGAGGAATGGCTGGAGGACAGAAAGGAGCAATGCAGGCAGTGCATGGTGTGTCATGGCACAGAGATTTAATTAATAAGGACAAAGTGAAGAGATAAAACGGTAGAAGACAAGAGATAAAAGGGAAGAGACGAGACGAGACAGGAAGAGACGAGACAGGAAGAGAAGAGAAGAGAAGAGAAGAGAAGAGAAGAGAAGAGAAGAGAAGAGAAGAGAAGAGAAGAGAAGAGGCTAAAGGCATTCAACTTGTCTCAACTTGCATGTGAAGCTTCCCATGACTGGGCCTTCACATTGATTCAGAATGACACCAGTTATACTGGAAATTAATACAAAGTCCGTGCCAGGAGAAAATCTATACCATGTAAAACTGTTCTACATCAAAGAACTGTAACTGAATACAGTCTGGAAGAAAAGTAACACTATCCAGTTCCTCTGATCCTAACTGCTGAAACT
>OMNV01002376.1:2093-31009 GCA_900303265.1 Brotula barbata
GGGGGGGGGGGGGGTTCTGCTGTATGTCATTATATCAAACCTATTCAGAGACTGAAAGAGCAGGCTGGATAACCACCAAGTAAGCTTCTTTCTGAGTGTCATTCATAAACCTTTCATCCATATTTCCTCCATTTGCAAACTAAAAATTCTTAAAACTAAGCGACACAATCATGTGCAGTCCTAGCCCCAGTTTGTGCCATTCACGTATGTGTTAATTTTGATGCTTCAGACACATTTTGCATTGATCACAGATAAAAGCCACCATTTCTCTCAAAGGTACATACAAACCATTTCCATATCCCACTAAATACTGTTATACTACACAGTAAATTCACAAGCTACAGCTCCCGCTCCATGCTGCCATGTGCTTAAGAATTACCTAGGGTTTACTCATGAGCATGATTTGTGTATATTAGATCACCATATTTTACATAAGGGCTTCAATATTACCCTCGCACGGTACTTTGTATTAAGGAGCCTTTCTCTGATTACTCTGTCCATCGTGAAACAAAGAAGGCACCAGATCGGAGGTCTTTGAGGATTGTTGAAACCAATGTTTTTAAAATGGTGCTAGTTGTTAAAAATCTACTTTTGTCGACTATTCTAAGAAAGACAGCAGCTTAAATCAATGACTTCAATATCATCATCAATGCAAAAGCTCCAAATCTAAAAACAATGATCATATGATGGGCACAAACAGCGGCCAGGATCCTGTTTTGTTCATGGACATGCATAATGTGGAGAATGTTTAGCATCAACATGTTGTATTTAAATAAATTCTTTCATATGTGTGTTACACAGACAGGCAGGTATAGTTGGCAACAGATAATCGTAAAGCTGAAAAAAAAACATCTATAAAAGATGACATGGATCTTGTTGAAACAGAATTGCAAAACGGATGATCAAAACAGGCAAATTCCTGTGGACAGGGCCATTTTTTTTAACTCTTGGCAGAAAAAAAAAAGAAATCAGAAAAGATAACCCAAGGGAGCCCTGAGGGGCTTCGGAGATACCAGACAAGTAGAAAGAGTGACAGAGCTATGTGGGAGGGGAGAGGGGGGATGAGCAGAGAGTGGGCTGCAGTATAAACCCAGCTGAAAGCTAACTGGGGATTTGGGGTCTAGTTCTGGGAAGAGAGAAAGAAAGGGGGAAAAGGAGGATGAGGGATTCTCATGTTTCAGTCAGTCTCACTAGGCCTCTCCTTCCACGTCTTGAGGTACGTCTTTGTGCCCTTCGTCAACTGAAAAAGAGGAAAACATGGGGAAGATGTTGAATTTTAAGTTGCATACTGCCTGAAAAGAAAGTGAATGTGTCTGGTAGAATGATGGGAGCAGAAAACACTTCACCCTGCAGACAGATAGACTGTGTGTAATAAAACCAGCCTGGTTTCCAATATTGGCAGCTCAACATGGTGGATTTATATCACCGTGCACACAGTGAAATGTTATTATTGTTTGAGGGTGGAAAAGGGGCAAGACACACCTTTCCTTTGAGTAACAATACCAAATTTTTTATTTTAAATTAAATATAATATTTTCCATGGCGTTTTATGTTGTAAAAGCAACAAATTTTTAGTTTTCACACACGAGGCAACGCATGTTTATTTATATAGCACCATTAGGACACAAGGGTTTAAAAAAAGGCATGAAGACATTAAAACGATCAATGATGATTTAAAGAATTATAAGAAAGCACAACAGACAAACATTTACAAAATGGAATAGAAGCAATGAAACAGCCACCGTAAATTATGTTGTACAGACATTTGAATCTGACATTACAGTATCTTAGTCATATGTTTATGATCTCAACATTTAAGTACTTTCTGCATTTTTCCTGAATAATTTATCACATACACAGTATGACCAGTATATGTAATTAACAGAATTTTCTTTATCATTTCCAAATTTCTAATGCAGGGTTTTGCTCCAAAGGATTTAAAAAAAATCCTAGGTAAAATGCCATACTACAGAATGTCACTTTGTACATTTTTTAAACAACTTACTTTAATTTAATAGAGGGGTCAACACAGGCACCTGAAGACTGTAGCCATCCTCACACTCATTGTCTTAACTGAGAATTATGTAGCTCCCATTGCCTCAATCAAGACAACATAGCTACCAGTCTGCCTAGATTTTGGCGAAACATTAAAATATCTTGGAATACAGCTGTGCCAATTTATATCAGTCTTAAAATACAGAACAAAATTTAATGACCTAGGATGTGGATTCAGTAAATAAGCCCCACTGTGTATTAGCAAAGTGATGGTACATATAAATGCATATGTAAGGAAATCATAGCGTGGACCATGAAAGATGGTCATGTATTCCCAGTATGTTGGGTCCTGCAGTGTCATTCTTGCAGTATTCCAGCACAATTTGTCCTTACTGATCACATGCAGAGCGACAATTCTTAAAATCACTGGCTAAACACAGAAAGGTACTGGTCGGTGAAATGTCATGGTCATATTTTCTAAAGGGGTAGAATTAGATATTCCCTCCTGCCTGCTTAAACGGTTTCCACGGAGACTACACAGCCACCTGTGTAATGCTGAATTAGGAGATCCTAATAACAAAGGGCTGAGAATATATCTTGAATACAATAGGAAGTGTAACAGTGCTGATTAACACTGCCAGTGAGAAGGCTACAGTACCAGAGCAGCAGTATTACTGTGTCATTACGAAAAGTAAGAACAAATCAAGTTTGTATACAGCCAGCCGTCACATATAATGTCTCAAAGGGCTTTACAGCATGTACTACAGTCGTTTGGTATAAGTGTTTTAGCTGTAATATTTTACATGTAGAGGTAGCATTTTTACTCTTCCTGTATTTTGTTTCATTTTCAACTTTAATTTCTTCTTTAGGACTCAGTTATCATCAATTTTGTACTGTTCAACCCTCTACGTACTGTACCACTTGTTCTGTCTCTTATTGTACTGTAATGTCGGAATTGACTCTTCAGCATTCTTTTTTATCATCTTTTATCGTCTTTTCCTCATTCTTGATTTGTAATTTTAATGTCTTCATGCCTTTGTGATGCACTTTGAATTGCCTTTGTGTCTGAACAGTGCTACAACAAAAAACTTGCCTTGCCTTTTTCACTCACTAAGGCGCAGGTATCAAGAATGCTGCTGAGCAGTAAGTAAGGAATGATAGTAGGCTGCTTGCAGTTTCTGGTGTTGAGATACAAAAGTAGCCTCACCAAGTGAAACTTGACTTTCCCGGAATTGACCATAGAACAGTACCATTCGTAGAATATGACTGATCAATCACAATTGCACAATAAAGAGACCTGTACAATATGTTGGGTTAAACCACCTTTCTTTGTTATTTCAAACAATATATAGGAATGCTACTTTATAAACGAGAGCTCAATCCCTCCCTTTTCAAACTTTGATCAAATCACATTTATCTCTGTGCAAAACTTCTTCTAATGTATAATACACTCTATAGAAGAATGAAGAATGATTAGCAAACCTTCTATACACATATTATATACTATTTATTATGTGTGACTTTTTGGGAGGACCCAGTGGTAGATGTGTGCTTCATTTAACAAGCAAGACGAAAGTTTTGAAACTTGGAAAAATAAGATTTGAAATCTGAAAACATAAAATCAATGACTGAAAAAAATAAGACTCCAAATGTCAAAATATATATAAAATTGAAAAATAAAAATAGATTGTTCATTCAAGAGAATTATTTAACATTTTTAATATATTATCATATTTTTCGAAGCTCAAAGTACTTTTTGGCCTGGATTTAGCTCCACACATATACACCTGTTCAACATATCAGCTTGTTTAGTCTTGCCACTAACACTGTAGTGAATCCCAAAGACAGAACAATCATGTATCAAATGCTATCTCCACACTGACATTATTTTATGCAACATTATATTTGGGTGTCCGTTTATGTGAACAAGCAGTAAAAAGCTCACCTTCTGACTGCGCATCTGAGGTCCATAAGGTCAAATTGTCACGTAGCAACTGCATGATAAGTGTCGAGTCCTTGTAGCTTTCTTCGCTCAGTGTGTCCAGTTCTGCAATTGCATTGTCAAATGCACTCTTCGCCAACCTGTAGAGTATGCAAAATAATAGTCAATCAGACCGAGTTGCACATTAGGGGATGTATCCTGATTCTTTACTGCAGCTGTAAGAAAAAGTTGAACGTTCATTTTTGCCACAAAGCTGGAAGCCAGACTTTCATTTGCATCATAAAGTAGCTTACATTTTATTTCACCTTGTCAATGATGATGCAACTGAGCTCAGTAGCTGCGCAAGCCTGGTAAGGTATGCGCCCTGAGCACTGAAAGCAATGTACACTTGACAACACACTTCCCCAAAAACAGAAAGAGGATATGTGCATGATTTGTTCTTTATCTATGTATCTCACCAGGACACCACACTGCTTTGATTTTTGCAATTATTTGCTAGTACATATAGGTAGATGTTTGACCATGGTCCAATTAAAGATTTGTCAAAAAATAAAATCATTGTGCTCACCTGCAAGCACGGTCTGGTGAGTTAAGGATTTCATAATAGAAAACCGAAAAGTTGAGGGCCAGTCCGAGGCGGATAGGGTGTGTTGACGGGAGTTCAGTCATGGCGATGTCGCTGGCAGCTTTATAAGCTACCAAACTGTTCTCCGCTGCCTCCTTGCGGTCATTGCCTGTTGCAAATTCTGCCACGTACCTGTGGTAATCTCCCTTCCTGAACAGATGAATGAAAGAGTAGTCAGGGGGAAAATCAAACCAGTATTCCATGAGACAGAACAGGATCGACATATTGCTACTAGGGGTGGGTACAGAAAACCGGTCCTAAATTGGCACTGGTTCCTGATTGTTCAAAACCAATATACTAGTAGGCTCTAGGTCAGACAGTGCTGCTGTAGGTATTTTAACCTAATTCACTCATACTGGTAAGGATTTTCAAATTGCCTGTGTTTGTTTTCTTAGTAGTGTACTCTTCCCTACTGACAATGATGTGTTTGAAAGTGTGGGGGTTCTTTTTCAAAAAGGTTACCAACAGTGCACTGATGATGACTTGGTCATTGACTATGTACCAGTACCTACCTCCCCGTAGAGCTGATGTGATAGTTACCCCCCGCCCACACAGCCTTATCAGAGAAGAATCTATATTCTTATGCAGTATGGCAAAGATAAATCCCAGACCATAGCCATCCGTTTACAGTTAAGGTAAAGATGAATGCCAAAATCTGGTCTGTAATAGGGCTGTGACCGTGGGCACGTCTACCTATACACAATGGAATTACACATGTTAAGGAGAGAACTGTACAAGAAACATGTTTCTTCTACTTGTCTAAGTCAAATCCAAGAAAATCCTTGCTCATCTTCATTGACCCCTAACGATTACGTGAAACCACCTGCAGTTGCTGATTACCCCCAGCTGGATGGTAAATGGACTGCATTTATATAGCGCTTTTATCCAAAGCGCTGTACAATGTTTGCCTCTCATTCACTCATACATTCACACAGCGACAGATGAGGTAAGCATGCAAGGCACACTGTCGGGAGTAGTATATATATATATATATATATACTGTATATACAGTTGTGGTCAGATGTTTACATACACTTGTAAAGAACATGTATTTCATGGCAGTGTTGAGTTTCCATTAATTTTTACAACTCTTATTTTTCTGTGATGGAGAGATTGGAGCAAATACTTCTTTGTAAAAAAATAATTCATTAAGTTTGGTACTTTTAAGAATTGATTATGAATTTCTTCTGAAAATGTGACCAAATCTGCTAGGTCAAAAATATACATACAGAAAAATTCATTTTCAATTTTGGTGATGTAGAACGTTGTGTCAATCAAATTATCCATTTAAATAGGGCTCATTTGATACAATCATTAGACTCAGCCACAAACGCTACAAAGGGAAAGTCAAAGGAGCTCAATACATATCTTAAAAAGTGGATCATTGACTTGAACAAGTCAGGAGAGTCACTTTGAGCCATTTCAAAGCATCTACAGGTGCCAAGGTCAACTGTGCAAACAATTGTTTGTAAGTATAAAGTGCACGGCACAGTTATGTCACTGCTATGATCAGGAAGAAAACACAAGCTATCACCTGCTGCTGAGAGAAAATTGGTCAGGATGGTCAAGAGTCAACCAAGAACCACCAAAAAAGCAGGTCTGCAAAGAATTAGAAGCTGCTAGAACACAGGTGTCAGTGTCCACAGTTAAGCGTGTTTTACATCGCCATGGGCTGAGAGGCTGCCGTGCATGAAGGAAGCCCTTGCTCAAGAAGCGGCACCTTAAGGGACGACTGAAGTTTGCTGCTGATCACACTACCGCTGCGGACCGCAGTCGCCTGCAGAGAGTGGTTAATACCGCAGAGAAGATCAGGACTCCACTACCCTCTCTGCAGAGCATCTTCCACCACAGAGTAGAGCAGCCTCCATGCTAAAAGATCACACCCACCCACAACACGGACTGTTCACACTTCTACCCTTAGGCCGGAGGTACAGAAGTGTGAAATGCAGAACGTCAAGGCTGAAAAACTCATTCTTCCCCTCTGCCATCAGACTCCTGAACAGTTGACAGGAGTCACAACCATGGACTAACTCATCACCGCACATTTTGTAATTTGCACATTCCATTGCACATCAGACACTTTAGTATACATAGATATTTCTGACTATTGTTTTTTTCTACTTATTGTATTTGTTGTATTGTAGCATTGTAGTATTTTCTTTCATTTTATACACAACGCGGCATCAGTGTGGACAGCAAAGGAAGAATTTCATTGCACAGAGGAACTTGTTTTCTTTGCTGTACGTGACAATAAACTTTGATTGATTGATTGATTGATTGATCACATGGACAAAGATGAAAACAAAAACTGCTGTTTGGCCACAATGACCAGACATATGTTTGGAGAAGAAAAGGTGAGGCCTTTAACTCCAAGAACAACATGCCTACCGTCAAGCATGGTGGCGGGAGTATTATGCTCTGGGCCTGTTTTGCTGCCAATGGAACTGGTGCTTTGCATAAAATAAATGGAATATGAAGAAGGCGGATAACCTATAAAATTCTACAGGAAAACCTAAAATCATCAGCCAGAAGTTTGGGTCTCGGGCGCAGTTGGCTGTTCCAACAGGACAATGACCCCAAACACACATCAAAAGTGGTAAAGGAATGGCTAAATCAGGCTAGAATTAAGTTTTAGAATGGACTTCCCGACGTCCTGACTTAAACCCCATCGAGAACATGCGGACGGTGCTGAAGAAACAAGTCCATGTCAGAAAGCCAACAAATTTAGTTGAACTGCACCTATTCTGTCAAGAGGAGCAGTCAAAGATTGCTACAAAAAAAGCGACTAATTTTTTTTGACAAAGAAGTATGTGCTTCAATCACCATCACAGAACAATAAGAGTTGTAAAAAATTATTGGAAACTCAAGACTGCCATGATATACATGTTCTTTGTGTATGTGTATGTAAGTGTATGTGCACTTTTGACAACAACTGTAAATTAACAATGAAACCATAATGAGCGAATTTGTGAAACTGTGGCAAATGGAAGGGCTTTTTCCTTTCTTTGCGGAACAAGAGCTTTTCCTTGACGCAAAAGAGGAATCTAAGGAAATTGCAACGCCTATATTTAAAAAAAAAAGAAAAGAAAAAGGAAAAAAAGAAACCCTGACAGGGTGAGCTCAGAGCCGATAGGTGAAGCAGAGTCATATAATAACTTATAAGAAGCAAATTTGATGATCAGCACATATTTTATAGATATATAAATACTTTAGGTATTGTGTGATCGAGTTCAGAATTTGGATTCCCAAAATATCGAGGAATTTCTTAACCATTCATGGACATATATATGGGGCTTATTCCATGCAGACTGTTGCAATACCTCTTTACAAGGACCATTTCGTGTTACGAAAGAGGACTTTGACAATCTCCTCTGAATTTGGAATTCTCTTCACGTTAATGCTCCAACGTCTATAGTTTCCTCTCTGTGAAACAGAGCGGCCATGGCTAAAAACAAAACACTGTGACACACGGTCAATGTTCATGCCAGCCTACAACAAAAATATACAAGCTGAAAGATAATTCCATCCCAATGTAAACCTAAATTGCCAGTGTAAGTGAACAAATGAACTTTCTTACGTACATTTTATAGTAGAAAACTTTTGATTCTCCTGTGTTTGCAGACGAGATGAGGTGCTTGTCCAGTACTTCCAGAATGTCGAGGCAGATTGATTTCAACTCCTGCTCAACCTGAAGAACACACACACATACAAGCATGCATTGTTGTCAATATTGGGGGCCACTAAAATAAAAGATTTTAAGGGAAAATTCATCTTAAATCCCTTGTTTTTAATCTGTTTTGGCCATCATTCTTTGGAGAGGACAATGATACATCACAATCCATTACATGCACCATGTACCTAGTTTTACACATTTAAGTTAACTACTTAAGAGAATCAAACTTAAAAAACAAAAAACAAGATACTTGTTTTGTGCATTATAATCATCCTTTGTTTCTTGAAAGTTTGTTTATGTGTTCACTTCTGTAACTATTTGGATTAAAATTGTTATTAAGGCCCACCTAAATGAGCATATTGTCAACTTAGATGGCAGATACTTGGCTCTTGGTCTGTACCTTTAAAATACTTTATATTGAAAAAACATGTATTGAAAGTATGTCTTGTACTTGATGGAGAGAGACTGACGCTCTGGGCTCACTTTGGATATAAAACATAAATAGCTAATGAATAACAAATTCCATTGCTTACTTTATTTACAAGGACCAATTCATCAATTTTTCCACTGTCCAGTTCATGGACAGAGCATTCTAAGAAACGTAGCCCAGATGTCCCTCTCACTTCCTGGCCCCATCGTCCAGTTCTTTCCAAATGACAGCCACATATTATTGTTAAAATTCCAATTGCCCAAACTGTCTTCACACATTTTAGCCCAGATATGTAATCACATCGCGGCATGTTATTCTATAATGCTGTCTTTGTACAGAACACTTGCTGCTATTATATTTTGGATTCCTGATTCAGCTATTTTAACTGACTAAAATTGTCCTCTGTTGCGGGACTGCCTATTTGCAACTTATAATTTTTAGTGGCTGTATTCAGTTTGTCATATATATGTCAAGGTAATATTTTATCTCAGATTTTTTATTTAGTTTAGCTTAATGTTTTCAAATTATATACTGTTATTGTTCCACTACATTTCTTTTTCACAGTTTGCATGAATCTCAAATCATTTAGATGCTGCCTACATCAACTAACTGTGGAAATGTTGTGTTACAGAGCTACAAGATGACAAAAGTTTAGAGACACCAAATCATTGCGATTTCTCAGTAATATTTTTCAAACAAATCAGCAAAATAGTGGGCATCAAATCTCAATATTTGAACAGAATATACATCACTAATCAGGAACTGAATATGGTTGTAATATGGTGTCAGAGGGTGTATTGTAATTCCCCCAGTTGTGTCGGAGAAACTCTGTGATCCAGGCAATAGTTGGGAAGGCTTAAAAAGCTGATTTTTTTTTGAGCTGTCTAACATTCATTTGCTCAGTAAAGGGGACAGCATTTTGAAGGGACGTTTGTGCTGCTGCTGCTTTAATCCTGTTTTAAAATTAAATGCGACTGTGCTCATTTACAGCAGTGCCAAATAGCAGAGTAAATGGAATTCAAGGGTATGGTCTTGATCTGCTCTACATGTAAAGTGCCACGAGATGTTGTGACTTGGTGCTATATAAAAATAAAAAATACACTCCTGACGATATGTGGCTTCGTGCATATCATCTAGTCTAGTATTCTGTTGCTGAGAGAGAAACTGTAGGTTTGTGACATAGTTTAACTTGATTGTACTTGACAGTGAAATGGGCACAAAAAGGATGATAGGAATTCAAAGCTGCTGCATACTTAAAATTTCATCAAGGTTTGTAGCTGAACACATCTCTCACAATATTTACAACTGGTGATAGAAACTAAATATTTGATCTTCTGACCATTATCCTGTAGTCCCGGATCATCTTTATTTTTTCTTCACCACCCTTGCTTTCTTCCTTCTGTTCCAGGCTGCTGATTATTCTCCAGGAAGCTCTTCTGGCACCGATCACGTTCTTGTACGCTACTGAGAGTAGGTTTCTCTCCTCCACCGTCAGCTCCAAATCCATACCAGCCACTTGTTTCATCGCGTCAACCATTTCTGAAGAAAATAAAAATTATTGATCATAAATATAGATCATCGTAAGGAAAGGTTTCTCAAGTTCTACCCCACAAAACGTAAGGACAACAACTGGCATTCAGATTTGCTGCAGGAGGCAATTATTACAAATCACATATGATCTCGAATTTATACGAGCTAAATATCCTATGGATACAAACGCATGGGTTTCACATAAGTAAGGATAAACGCTCAGGCGACATAAAGAACAGCGCATGAGAGAATAGTTACAAAAATGTGCTTCAATTGACAATCCATAGTTGAGCATTTTTCCTCTTATAGCGGACATCTAACAGTAGTAGGAGAGAACAACTGCAGTTTGGGAAACAACCACTCCCGTAACTGCATGCAAAACGCAAATGTCAAACTGAGGTGTTGTGACATTCTTAAAAAAAATATAGATGAGATAACATGGGGGCTGTTTGGCTTTTTCTTTTTTTAAGAACACAAAATGTTCCTCTTTTCCTTGTGTTTTCTGCCATTGTCTATTTGTATTCATTTGCCCAAACTAGATATCCACAGTTGGAATAGCCTACATGACGCGGTTAATAAAGTAGTCGTAGGACACAGGACTGTCTACGTTCTGCTGGGAATGTCAGGTCAGACATGATTTATAAAAAACCAATGCAGAAATATACTGTTATATGACAGCTAAAAAAGCGGCTGCATGACATTTATAGCAAAAGCAAAATGAAAAATTGGTTGTAAAAATCACTGACTTTACTTTCGATTTATACCTCCAAAATGGAAATTGGGGAATGAGGCAAAACATGTGATTCTTGGTGTAATTTGAATCAGTAAGTTTGTCAAATTTTGCAACTAATTTATAGTGCTTAATGCAGCTTCCAAAAGGAGGCTTCACAAATATGATTTAGGTCCCAGTGCCAGCTGCTTGAGGGAAAAAAATCAGTTTTTACATTCCAAGTGGTCTCCATTGTTATTGTTGGTACAATGACACATTACTTTTTTAGAACCTGCCAATATCTTTTTTATACAAATATGAATGGAGTGAGGCAAATGCACAGTAGTCACTCTAAAGGAGACACTGAAGTGATCTTGAATTACTGTCCTCTATGAGCACAGACGTCTCAGAATCTGAAAGCTTTGTTATTCTACCAGTTGTAGACAGGTACAACCACCTTTCAAACAGCATTGTGGCAACATGACTTAAACAATGGGATGTTCTAAAAATAGACTGGTGAGAAAATCAAAGCACCCACTTACAGAGCCAAGTAGCAAACCTCAACTTAATATTCTGTTTCAGCCAACAAGTAATTTGTAATTTACAGCTCCAAAGTGCCTCTTTGATGCTTCACATACCCCTATCATTAGCACAAGTGCTGCTCTGCTGTAACCTAGGACAAATATAGCCTGTAACCCTAAAGGTCACAGTATGCTTAATCTGATCATAAATATAGATCATCATAAGGAAGGGCTTCTCAAGTTCAACTCCAAAAATGTAAGGACAACAACAACAACTGGCATTCGGATTTCCTGCGGTGAGCAATTACAAATCACAAATGTGTCGAATTAATACAAGCTAAATATCAGTTTGGATACAAACGCATGGGTTTCACATAAGTTAAGATAAACACTCAAATGACACAAAGAACAGCGCATGAGAGAATAGTTACAAAAATGTGCTTTAGGTGACAATCCATAGTTGAGCATTTTTCCTCTTATAGCTGACATCTAACAGTAGTAGGAGTAACAACTGTAGTTTGGCAAACAACCACTCCCATAACTGCATGTAAAATGCAAATTTCACACAGAGGTATTGTGACATACCTAAACAAATAGATGAGATAACATAAGGGCCATACATCCCTAATCTTTGGTCTTTTATAAAAAAAAAAAAGAAAAGAAAAAAAGTCAAATCTCAGGACAAAAATAGCCTCTGACCCTAAAGGTCACAGTATGCTTAATCTGACATAGAGGCCGAGGGGGTGGAATCCCCCTTTCCACCAGTAAATTGGGGGGTGGGGTCTGCTTCCGAAAATTTTAGAGTCTCTGATTCCAGTGCCCTGCCTGGCACGTCTGACTCACACAGAGTCCGGTGTAAGGAGAGGCTGCATTTCTCTCTCAAGCTCCGTTTTCTTTCCACAAAGAGAGAGTTTAGCGTACAGCTTATCTCCCCTTGGAACAGAACCTGTATGGGACAGCACTGAAAACATCTCCTCAAACCTGTCTCTGATTTGCCTGATTCTGGCTCAACCACGGTCTGGTCTGAGTTACGTTCAGAACCAAGTACTGCGCTTGATTTAGAGCTGGAGAGGGTTGTGTTCGGTTAACTTTTTGTAAACTACATCTCTTAATAGTCTGAAACTGAGTTAACATTCTGCCCTCATATCTACTGAACTGAAGTGATAATGACAAATCCAGTGTGCACTGTAGTAAAGCCAGCTTTAAGGAAGAGGTTTCTTGTTTTGGACCACCTGACTCTGAAGCAACCAGGGAACTGCTAACTTGGGGACATAAATTTTATTTAGATGGATTTTATCATACTCTATCCTCCACCTTTGCTCTGCTTATTAAAGTTGTTTTGATTTACTATGTATGTTTGGTTCCCCAAAAATGATAACATAGCTATATCATCGAATTAGAGGGACACACCAAAATATACTGTATCTGTAAATAGTTAGCTTAGAAATAACTTAATGGACCAACACAGCTTAATGTTAAACTAGTTTTTTTCTTGTGGAACCAGGGCAGGTATAAAAGTATGAGTCATGTAATCTTTTTAAGATACAGCCATAACTGATTCATCACTGATTAACATATGTGTTTTCATGGGGACAGTCTCATCTAACCTATGTTGTAAGATTACCATTTGTGCTGAAATCTCGGCATAGAATTTCATACTACAGTAACATTGGACACCCTGGACTACATCTAGAAATGCTGTTAGTAGGGCTCACGCACCATATACATGTTAAGGAAAAACCACACAAAGGTTTTCCTTTTTTTGGACAGCTACGTAAATTGGACCAACTCGGATGTCAGAATGAGAGCGTGGCGACTTTTGCTAATTGGCTGTAAACGGGTGCCTTTAATGTCTTTAGAGTTGTTTTGGTTGGCTGCATTTTGCTTGAATGTAAGGGCAAAATAGCCTTGCAGTCCAATCTGGCAATATTTTGGAAGAAGCTGTGGAAGAGTGCATAAGAGTTGTATTATCTTTATGCTGTTATCATTGCCACTATGCTGTGGTGCATTACATTGAATAGTGAATGTTTGTTGTTGTTATTGTCCTCAATATTGTTATCACTAACCTACCTCCAACCCCTGAAAATATTGATACTGTATTTCTTCAAGTACACGTGTAGGGATTTTCCCTAATTGTCACATCCTTTGTAAATATTCCACCAAGTCACATGGTTGTGTCAGGAGGAAGTGGACCACTTTTGAATCAATGAGCACGTCCAGATTGTGCTGTCGGCTCTTTGTCAGACTCTTATATGGGAAATTGTTATGGCTGCATTCTGTCACAAGAATACCGCCTCAGCTGCAAATTAGCATCAATTTGGGCTACGGAGGTCAAGCTTAAACCCATTATATGCATATTATTTAGTGGACAGTCCAATAAATCTGCAACCTATTGCTTGTTAAGAAAAGTTGGCTACCGCTGAACTTCTTGCTGGCTTTATTTATCCGCCAATTAAAAAAAGTCGCAATCCTCGCTGCCCCGCCCATTACTGCAGCGCCATTAACGCTTCGCCTATCAAACACTATGCAAGGAAAGACTGTAGCCGCCTGCACATAGCCGAAGGCGTGACAGCAGTACCGTTATTCGTTATGAGCATGGTAATGTCGTATGCAAGTCACGCTTCTGTCACTAGCATGTTCGTCCAATGCTATGTGGTTTGGTTTATCAACCAGCTATAACATGAAATAAGACAGTTGAGGAATTGAATCTCCTCTTCAATGCGACACATACCCAACACCCAAGCTACCTTTGACGCTTTCTACTGGTTGCACGGTCTCTTTCTCGTTCGACAGGGGCGATAGCAATCATTGCCATACGATCAGGAATATATGTAAAATGAGCCGTTTCAGTCATAATTCCTGCATTTAACGGCGCAACCGTGGATCCAATACTACTGTGTTGATTTGCTGGTGCTCGTAACGAGGTCGTTAATCGATGCTACACTAGCTAGCCGCCTAGCTATGTAGCTAGGCGGCTAGCTGCTCGCTTTAGCAAGAAAACATAGCATGCTTCCCGGTGAAACGAAGAGCTCAGCTACGCTGCAAGGCTCCGACTCGACTTATAAATGAATGTTTGGAATGTCGGGAACTCAGTGGGCCGGACAAACCCCGGCAGTTTCTCTCCTTTCACCCTACAAATTGGTCGGAACTGCCTCACCTGCGCCCCGAGCCCCGTGCGCAGAGATACCGAGAACAGCTAGTAGCCCTACAAAGACCGTTATTTCCACAACCTTACCGTCGTATCTCTCCGCTTGTTCGGCGAGTTTTGCTTGGTATACTAAGTTTTCTCTGTCTGCCATGGTTAGCGGCGCTGTTGGTAGTGTTCTGATGGGAAGGCAGGATTGGTGGCTGCTCGGTGATTTGCTTTCGGTGGATCAGAAATTGTGGAAGAGATACCGGTAGCACAGGCATAAAGATGGCGTGGATTTTGCATCCGGGAAACCTCGCGCGGCAGTCCTCCCCCTGTCTACACCCCCATTCCCCACAGAGATCCGTCCTACCGTCCCATCGAACCGCATTCAAACGTCTGCAGACCTGGAGTGTCAATTCTCAGGAAATCCCACAAATGTATATTAATAGAAGCAAAACACATTTATTTATTTTTGACATAGTTTATGTAAAAAAAAATCATATTGAATTAATTTTGACATACCTAATGCACTGTGAATACAAAGATGTGCAGTGTTTTTACATTTGCAATCAGACCATGATAGTTAAGTTTTATTTTCACTTCTTTCCCCTAAAAGTATTAATTAAAAAATATATATAAATACAAATATGATACATTTGGTGGCCATGTGTCATTAAAAATGGGAAGAGCTCATCTTGTCTGCTGGATGTTAGACTGCATTGGTTTTGGCAAATTAAAATTCAGAAAAAACAAAATAAGAAGAAGAAAATCAACTGCGTTTTATTCCATGGAGTAAATGGGTTATGTCAACAAAATGCTGTCTCAGCGGTCTGTCTCGATGAGACGCATAATTCTCAGAATAATAAATGTGGAACTAATGTAGGGTACAAAAATATAATTTCCTTACTTTTGAGTTTCAATAAACAAGACAAATCAACATTGAACAGATTATACAATTACACAGCATTCTAAAGTCAAACACAACATTTCAGAGTGTCAGGGTTTTGTTAAACTATTGATTTTTTGTAAGTACAAATCAACCATAAAATACTGTATACCAGTTGGATATCACACATGCTGATGAATATTTGGATAGGAGGCTTTCAATTAAATCACTGAAAAATGAAAACAATACTGACAGAGCTTCAGTTACTTTTCTATTAAAACTTCACTGTCTCTCATTGACAGAGGATGAAATCTCCCTTCCTTAAAACTGCACTTTGATGTGCCACTATTACTGATCGCTCGCAGTTACCATGTTACCTCCACGGCAACATTGTTAGACAGATTTAGTATCCTGTGACAAGTTTATCATAGGGCCGGCTGTATTCATGTGCTGTGTGGAAAATTGAGTTCCAGATTTGATAAACTTGTTCCCTCAATAATCGGACTGTAAATGATTAGCAGGAAAATAAAGGTGTGGTTATACAACCCAATATCTCCTCCGAGCATATAACTGCCATTCCATGTAACAATCACTTCAAATAAAAACAGCCACGTCTTTCTCACATATGTAACATATTACAACTAAATCTAAGACAAACTACAAAATAATCTCAAGAATGGAACAGTAGGAGTGAACTCCCTCAGTCCTGAGGTTGTTGACACATGAATAGCAGTAAAACTACACTGGTGTCATTCTTTTCTCTTGGATTGAGCTGTGCCCCTTAACCTTCACTTTGTGACCTTTCACCACTAATGTCAAAGTAGCTTTACGATAATTGAGAGCTGCAGAAGTACTGCAGAGCAGTAACCTTGACACTGTAGAAATTCAAATGATCTGGGTGACAATATGAATGAAATGTTAACACTGTATTACTGGATTACCTACAAACAATATTCTTGTTGCTTCTCAATGAGCCATGTTTTGGTTTGGTATCAGCATTGGGTCACCGGCCAGCACGTTGAACTTCCTTCAGCACAGTTTTACAGCCGTTCATGTGTAAAGCTAAAGATTTTTGAGTTTTCAATACATTTTGTTTGCTATAGAACATGAACCATGTGGCTTAGACCACAAGTGGTGCAAGTTTTAACATCAGTCTCATTCCATTCATTTTTCCATATTCAACAGTGTGCAAGCTACGTAATCAGTGTTCACTAGAGCTTACCTATAATCATAAAGGGCATGTTAATGTTGAAAACAAGGGATATAACCAAGAACACATAAGAACACAACCATGTTAGGGAACGGCCCATTCCAATCATGCTAGGGAGAGCAGGATACTAAGAGGTTAAATAACGTAAGATACACGCCCATGCTGACCCCGTCTGCGAGGGAAATATCCATTACGCTTCATTTGTAATAATGGCATATATGCCGTTTTTAAAAAATACGAATGAATGACAACACAAGTAACACGAGTTTACATCAACATATCTCTATTGGGGTTTTGCATGACTGAGGAGGTGTAGAAATACCGCAGGAGAGGAGCGAGCCACTGGGCCGAATGATGAGTGTCAGCAACTCCACATTCAAAGAGCAAAACAGAGATATTTTGACAGGGTGGAAAAGAAAATCAGGTGATGCTTTACTATAAATGAGATACAGTGTTTGCAGCCAACAATTCAACGATAAAATAATTTGTTGATTTTGTGCAGTTCATCTCAAAAACATGCATTTCTTTGGGGCAATGTAGTCACAAAAAAGTGTTCTGGTGTAGTGGTTAAGTTTGTCTAGAAGTTTTACTTTATTCATATTATTTGAAAAATGTATGGAGACTTGCTTTGATAATCAATTTCTCCAATATGATGATGATGGAAATAAAGGCAGCTTTACATTGACCCATTAGTAACTACTCTTCTCCAGTCTTTATCAACAAATTTGCATGCGCATTAATTGACAATTATACTCCAATAAAGGACATTTATGAATAAATCTTTAGCTTTAAACGTCATGTATACACAACTTTAAGCTCAGCATGACTCATAGCAGCTTACCCCAAGGAACTAACCTTGCATGTTTTTTAAGGTGTTTCTATACAGACATGTCGACATTGTTGGACGCCCCTGCATGCATGTCACTTTCTGACCGACTCTCATCCTCCTGCAGTGCCATGTATATTTTAAGAGCTGCAAAATTCTGGTAATTCTGTGCATGTATATGTCTCACCCATTTTTGCCTCAATCTCAGTAGAGTCATGTAATGGATGTATGTAAACGTAGAGATTTGGTGACTCGTTCTTGTACTGCGTCTACCTGGAATGTGTTTAGTGTCTTTGGTACGGAAGACTGCAGGAAAATGATCGGAAAAAGAAAGACAACAAACATGGTAGAGTACTCGTCATACGACAGTTCCGTACACGTTTCCAATCACCTCTGCTGATGTGTTACACACAGTCAACCACTATCCTGTGGTGTCCTGGCTTTTTGTTTCATTGACCCTTATTCCATCACAGAGCTATCACACACATTCCCACTCATACTCAATCTTTTAATTGGCCTTAACAGTGTTTTTGGATTGTAGGTGAAAATCTGACCACTAAAAAGAAGCAAAATGGTCCTGTACTGGTGCTTTTTTCAATTATGAAGTATATTGAACATTGAAAAAACTAGTTATCAGTGAGCATTTTGACAGTGCCTGCATTAATTATAGAAGGACAAAATAGAATATGGATACATTCTGTATCCACAAGTATCAGACAAGGGTGAAAAAGTTGGAGCGATTTTTAAAAAACTGCTACAGAGAGCAAAAAGAAGTCATCCGTGATAAGTTCTTCTAGCTCCAGATCTCATTCTCAAATTGAAATAACAAGGGGAACAAATGTTAGTGATAATCCTTAGTTTTGTTAGAAAATACAAATGTAACACCAATTCTCACCAGTTTTTATTGTAAAAGTATAACTGCTTTTTAGTTATCAGACACATCTCCGTATATTTTTTTTCATAAGTGGTGTCTCACCTGACATTCCTAGGTAAAATATGTGAATGTCGTCATGTGATGCAGCACTATATTTGACTTATGGTGATGCATAACAAAGTGAGATGAAGGTTATTACAGCTAGGGGCAACCAATATGGGCAGACACACATAAAAAAAGACAAAGGAAGAACACGCAAGAAAATGGGAGAAAACTGTGAGTGCACAAGTTTTGTCTCCCCAAAAACGGACTTGTTCAGAAGGCATCAAGGTATGTCAGAAAATGACTGTCATCAAACTGATGTTGTGCTGCAATCCTACTTACTCCCTGATCAACTCCCACTCACATGAGCATGCATCTTGTAAGGGAGCTGTTGTAAGCCAACCAGTTGACATCCTGCTATGTATGGCAAGATATCAATTGCGAGAAACTGCCCTCCAAACCAAGGTTTACAGCTTTAATGAAATCATAGCTATGATTATAAAGGCAGCATATCCCCTCCCCTCTGACATGTTGTAGCTCCTTCCTCCATCATTTCTGGTGCACTTGTTCAGGTGTAATTTTACGCTAGCTAAGACGCAGGGAGTCATGCTGATTGACCATGTGATGTATTTAATTAATCCACTAAGAGCAATACTGCATCAGTGTACAGTTTAGATCCATTATACAGCCATGTCTTGAGGAAGTTGCCTCCGACACAGCAAAGTGTTAGTAGCCTGCGCCCCTGTCCACCTTCTTGAAACATGCATTTGTTTTTCCTTAAAATTTAGGTGACCTGGGGCCTTACTTATCACCGTTAACGGTTAAAATATGTGTAAGGCACTTTATATGCAAATGTAAGGATTTATAAAAACAAACTTTACATGAGAATGTGTGGACCGATCAATTAACTCTGACCCATGCATGCCTCAATTTTGCCGACACCAATGGAAAATTGATACCAAATTTCAACAATAGTTTGCAGTCATACCTCCATTAGAGTCACTGTAACAGAACAAACACATCGACAGCGTTGAATGTATGTGTGTTCACTTCAGAATGCCTGTAGTTTAACACAAAACTTGCTTCGAAATAAGACCTCGTCTTACTCCATCCGTTTGTTTAAAATCAAATTTCAGTGGGACAAATCATTTAAAATCAAAGGTGAGAATTTATTTTGATTCCTACTTATAGGTCCATATTGCCCATGATGCATAAATATGCTGTGAAATAACAGGTGCTCCTCAAAGAAGTGACATTTAAATTTGTTTTAATTGATAATTGATAGATTGTCTCAAATAAATCTTGTCCAGCCCCCCTCCCCCCACGCGTCTCCAAACCCTAGAGCAGATGTATGGCGCTCACACAGCTGCTGATACAGTACGCTGATGTGAGAAAACACTTTGTATGTGAGAAATCTCTCTCGCTTTTTCATCTTAAGTGATCAGGACCAACATCCAGATCAATGTCTCCCTCTTCGGCGAGTAAAATTATATGTTTCCCCAAGAACAGCTACTCAAAGCAAATTAAAAGCTGAAGGCCCTGGTGCTGCTTTTACAGCAGCAACAACCTCTGCTCATCTATCTTATTTTATTGGTTATCTTACTGCTAAGATCACCCGATAAAATGTCTCATCTCCACTAAAAGCCTATCAGTTTGTGTCCCGCGGACCTTTTCTTTTGTGTCTTGTGTTCAGATGCCACCATTCTGTGGTGTATGACTGCATTCATTTATTCATTAAATTGCATTGATTAGTGTATTTGAGTATACTGGGCGTGATGTGTGTTTCTCACATGCAAAACTTTTCACATAGGTTGTGATTAATGATGTGCTTGTGCAGTTTTATAAATCAGATTTTTTTTTCTCATCATGCCCTATTTCTCAGTTTTCAGCATATGCAATGTTTTGTTGTGGGTTCTCCACAATGGCAATCTTTGAAAAGACCCCTGGTGTTTGTGGTGCACTCTGAACATGACAATTCAAATCTGTTCTATTACATCAGAAACTGAAAACCAACATCCTGGTGAACATCTCCATCGAGGAGGCATTGTACTGCTTCTTCCTTTTGCGCCAATTCTATACTACTGCCAATGATAAATTAAGACCAATCAAATCCCTCACAACTTCTTATCCCAAAGCAGCTTTGAGGGATGTCTGTTTAATAATTTAAAGATTGCTTGATTTGCTCTTTCACACTGCTGCAATGGTGGACAGTGTTTTTAAAGAACTCATACAGTAGACATACTGTAGGTGTAAGAAAATTGGGCCAAAAGGAAGGATAAATAGTATTTCTAACGTAAGATGTATATATAGTGTCAAATCCAAGATAATACTTTCAAATTATAGTACAAAAATAGGTTGTTTGTAGTGTATGGGATACAACAGACAGGGATTGGTGAAGTCTTCTCTGCAGACAGAACAGTCCTTCTTCACAAGAGGAAGTCATCAAAAAAGGTCCCACGTGAAAACCTAGAGAAAGTCAGTGACTCTGGTGGGGGCTGAAGGATGCCACCTAAAGGTTAAGAGAGGGTTAAACCTGCTGAGATGCAGATTTCAATACTGGACTGGAGGTAGAAACTACAGATTGACTGATAGTGATTACTGGTTGCACCTTATTTTCACCAATTTTACACTGAAACTCATTTGCCCCAGGTTAGCATAAACACTAGAAGATGAACTTGACTATGACAGGTGAGCAGATTCACCCGCTTCCTGTTTTTGTGATCAACTAGGCTAAGGTCTTCGACTTAACGATAAATATTAAATCAGTGAATGCGCTTATCCACGTCAGAATGCTATCAAATGCTTGGGACCACAACAATTCAATTGTGTTCCAAGCTTCACGTCTCATCATAACAGCCATTTTTCAGCGGCAGAGGGAATCAGAGATATAACCACATTCAATCAATTAGCTGATTTGGCTGATTTCTCTTCTTAAAATGTAGGTAAACTCACATCAGTCTGACCCTTGCGTAAACTTTTTCTGTGATGGACGACCATCAAAATGAAGTCAGGTAGGCTATAAGACTACCCAACACATCTGGCACTGGTGACTGTCCAAATTAGCTCATAGGTCCATAAACTTGTGCTTGTGTAAATATTTTCCTTTCCGATGATGACAAAGGACAAAAAGGGAAGGTACGTGCTGGACGCCGTTGAGCTGACAGGAGTGCTTGCACTGTATGTGTTCCTCAGCTCTCTTCGTCTGTGTGGTGTTGCTCCAACAGTCGGACGTGAGTGAAGGGGAAATGGCCTCGTTTGCCCTTGCACTCCCCCTCCCATTGGCCGTTGACATTGATCTTGGTCACCTTTACCATATCCCCCACCTGTTAAAAAACAAAAAATATGTAGATATAAAACAGCAACACACAGCAAAATGCATCAGTTAGCTAAGGTCTCCTTTGAAATAAGACAATACATTTCTCTTTAAATTGCTGATACTGCAGTGCCACACAGCAGATGAATACCACTAACTGTAATTTAATGCATGCATATTTTAATGGGAAATATAGGGATGCATTGTGTAAGACATTTGTATATGACTTCTCTTTTTGATTTTTAAGAAGTGGCACAGTTGTAGAAAAAAAATATAATTTTTTGTTTGTACAAAGTTCTGTTTTTAACATTTGCGCAATTTCCATTTTTGGACTGTCACCCTGGTGCTGAAACAAGGACACCAGATTTACAGATATTGCTAAACTTTTTTCTATTCTTTATATAATCACTTTAGGCAAAATGTGACTTTAGTATGTCACCCAGACATGATGGAAAATTGAAGGACTTGATTACTTTGCCATGCGTCATCTTAAAGTTTAAGGGAAACAAAAGTTAGATTAAAGTTTTTCTGTGTGATTCCCTATATAATATAATGAGGGTAATAAAACTTTCATTTTGAGTCAAGGATTTGGGCAGAGATTCTTCAAAAGCAACCTTCGTGTGTATGGGCTTAACTGAAAAACATTTCCCTTTAAGAACCACTACAAGAAAAATACATCAGAGTGATGGGTAAGAAATGTACATCAAGTACAAGCACATTTCAATATATCATTACCAGATGTAGATTATTAATTGATTGTTGTCATTAACCATGTGATAGATCAAATCAATAATGTTCCTATTCCTGTTTTTAACAGGTTGTGCATGCTTTGTCAAGACGGCACAACATTGTTGTGCTTGGATTATGAAATGGTCCACTGTCTCAGTGTTGGGGACAGAGCATTCTAAAACTTGTGTGTATTTTTGTGATTCTCATCTGTGGCATGGATGTGGTCAATATTGTGACTATTTGTCCTTAAAATGGTTAGCATCAGTGTGCGTATCGGTCTGACTGCTACTTGGAGTAAGCAGGTTTTGACTTGTGGCGATATGACATAAGATTAGCAATACTGACAACATAACAGATCATATTTCACCATTTGAATGAAGAGGCAGGAGAAATGATGAGAAAATGGGTGAGTAAGGAACCTACCTCCAGGGCTAGTGCCGTCTTGTCATAGGCATTAGGCACCCGTTTTTGAATGGCTCGGGCATAGACGGGCCCGTTCTGTAGATTGGGAAGCTGGGTATTGACCACAGGCTGTGCATACTGACCAGGATCACCCAGGGTATTGGACAAAACGCCTGTTCCGTCTGTGCTGCTTTCCACACCTCCAGCAGCCCCTCCCTGTGCTGTTCCTACTGCAGATGGACCCGAACCCGAGGCGGTGGGTGAAGCCGGACGATATTTCTCCACATAGGGAACAGGGATCATTCCAGCCTTGCCTTCCTGGTTAGCAGCATTCCACCATTGCTCCTCGGGCTTCTCCAGCACACGCAGTATATCACCTTTGCGGAAGGGAAGGTCCTCCTCATCATTACCAGGGAAGTCAAATAGTGCCCGGACATACTCCACCTCCTCAGACTGCTGGGAGGCAGGAACAGCTGCACTGCTGACGAATCCTGCGTGCTTGGCTTTGCTCACAGGCTCTATGAGTGTGGTGGTGTCCAGGTAGTGGATCTTATAGAACTCCAGCAAAGCCGGCAGCGCCTCAAATTCCTGATCGCCAATACGAAACCAAGGAGGGGCCACACCTGGTGGGGTAAATGTGACTTTGTTACTTAGTGCTGTAACACACACATACACACACGATCAGCAGATCAAGTGCTCGGCATAGCCAGAGTTTATCCATAGAGTTCATTAGTGCTTCTCAACCTCAGCCTCAGCCTGAGCCTACCTTTAGCGACACACACCTCCCATCCCACATTTTGGATCCTATGGTAAAAAAAGTTGAACAAACATTTCCGAAATCTCCATGGTAAATGATCATTTATACTGCAATCAACATTATCACGTATTCACTGGAGTCTAGAATAAACTGGTTTGGGCTGGGGAATGTCTGGGGAAATTGAGAACTAAAATTATTCCTCTCTCCTTGAAACATTGTCAATACTAAGATGTGGACAGGAATTGAACCTAAAACCACTTGCTGTGAGGCAACAGCCAATCAGAGCCAGGGTAGATAGGAAATTGCTTAATTGGTTTGTCACGAGCTTAATCTGGAAAAAATTAAAAGTATGATACTTGGGAAACTTGTGACAATGTATTTTTTATTGGAATTGATGTATTTCCTTTGTAACTTCCCTAAATGTGCAAGAGACACACTCCTCCTAATATTAGACAACCTTTGTTCATGAGAAATCCTGAATCTGCCCTCTTCTTGATTCATAAAAACCTTCAATAAGCAAATGGAAACGGGACACAGCGGCATTTATGGATCCTGAATGTTTTCAGAGTTCCACACAGAGCTTTTGGCTGGGAAGACGAACAAACATAAGTAACACAGTAACAAACCACTACAGGGCTACAACATGAGCCTCCAGCCAGCCCAGTGTCAAAAAATAACATGACACATGAACCAAGCTTATCAAAGACGATGATTCACCGCAGGGAAATACAAGAAAAAGAGGAGCAGTTGAGGAGATGTGAACAAAAAGCGTTTCGGACCTCTAAGTGTGGCTATGTATGAGCAAGAGGGCCAGATCACAGACATTCCACAAGCACCAATCTGACCAGTCATCTTCCAGTTGTGACAAGCAGCTTGCCTAGTTCCATTCATTCCCTGCTGCTGCAGGACCCAGCCCCCTTGGCCACTCAGCTGCCTAAAGAAGGGCAGAACAGCGCCGGGATAAGCATTGTGATCTCGGCTCTCTTTGGGTGTTAATAGCTTAAAAAACGAACCCATTCATAAATCACTGTATTTTGAGTTATTTTTCTGAAGTAAGTAGCAGGTTAAGTCTGGACAAATGAGATTTTACTGACACTCCTGGCGTGCTCCAAGTACAGCCATCATTTGTATTTCAACAAGAATTTACTACTTCCTGGCCTGTTCTATCTGAAATCCACTTCAACCAAACCACACTTTGGTGGTATGCTGGCTAACCAAATCTCTGTTTACATCCGAGGTAATGTACGCCGACTTTCAAATAGCAAACAAGAACTCAGAAAACATTTGGGGCGAACCTTATAGACTGTGTACATTTGCAGATTTACACAAGTGAGGGAAAA
The DNA here is from genome assembly GCA_900303265.1 of Brotula barbata. Lineage (NCBI taxonomy): Eukaryota > Metazoa > Chordata > Actinopteri > Ophidiiformes > Ophidiidae > Brotula > Brotula barbata. Next base: position 27,028 of record OMNV01002376.1, read on the forward strand.
TAGGGAGTTTTTTAGATGGAGTTTGGTGTGAAGTTCTATCCAGAGAAGAACAGAGGTGGGAAACACAACGAGGTTTGTTCCTAGCAAATCAAAACTGCAACCAAAACGCACCGGAGCTAGTTTGGTTAACATGGGGTGACAAGAAAATGATAAATTCAACGTTACCTGAACCGGACTGTCGGTTGTTGCTGATGCTGTTGATTATATAATGAGACACTTTGGAGTTTTCGGAAACGGAGAGCACGTAGTCTCCGGGACTGGTAATTGAGTCTCTGACCAGAAAAACGCCATGTCTCTGTCCCTGCAAAAGGGAAACCGCTTCCTGACGGCTAAGCCTCCCCCAATACCAGCTTGCACGCTCCGCGGCATCAAAATTCCCGGCCATGGCTGCGGAATCCAGTCAGAGGCTTGAGGCCTTTCCCCTTCGCCTCTCCCTATCCGCAACTCATACAAAAACTTTGATTCACTAACGGAGCTCCTGCAAACACGGCGCAATACTGCGACTTTAGCGCCTTCCACCAACTCTTCGAACGGGCAGTAGCGGACTGGGAGAGCGCCGAACCACGAAACCCGACACTCAACCGCTTAGTGAGTCAATTTTCAAAAGTAATATGCAGCAAGAAACTCTGGAACTGAAATGGCGGATCTACGGAAAAGTTGACCTCATCTACCGGAAAGGATGCCTGATCAATGGGAAGAGCGATGTGGTTGCTGCTGCGTTCACGGACCCATTGAACAGTTGTAAATAGCAGGGTTACACTGCGTTACTGTACACCACGGCTGCTTTACATGTAAAACCAACTATACATACTTTCCTGAAGTACTTGAGCATGTTTTAGGAGATGTTTTGAAAGTTATTACTCTTTCTACATATCTGAAGGAAAATCTTTACTGTATGCAGACTGGGAGGTAGACACAACACTAAAAAAAATACATTGTATTTAAATGAGAAAGAAATAACAGCTGTCCTATTAGATTTGTTGAGTTGATTTGAATCAGTTTGAGGACTTACTGTATTTGATAGATTGACCCTAAATTGTATAAATAAATGTGAAGTTGAAACAAAACACTACATAGAGGACTCTTGACAGTCTAACTCATTTAATGTGTCCAAAGTTCAACATCATCTTTATGCGTGTGACAAAGTAACAATTATTTATCACTGTTGAGTAATATTAGCAAATGCAAACCCAATAAAACACTTAATGGGCCAATAAAAATAAATTCGATTACAAGAATTTTGCATTATTGCTTTCCAGGGGGAAAAAAAATCTTTATCCTAAATGTCTGATTTGATATTGATTTCCAGAGAATGCCTCCTGGTATATTTGTATTCATTGTTCCATATGAAGATGGACCCGTTGGTGATCACCTCAGAGTGTAAGCTGTATATCTCTGAGTTAACCACTAATGGGTTCATTTTCCTGAAGCTTTATTTTAAAATCCTGTGAAAGCCCAAAGTTCCTGAAGCGTTCTGGTGTAATGTGGGGCATGAAACCAAATGCATGCAATAAATAGAATTTATAGGAAATTAAAAATCTTAAAAAGTGGGGATTACTACATTAGATTTTAATGTCTTTTTAATATTTTTTTAAAAGTTTTTATATTGTTTTTTTAAATACCTGAAACGCTTAGTTACAAATGTGTTACATATATGAGAAGTACAATAAAATTGATCAATTGATTCAAAGTTTTGTGTAAAAATATACTCAATTGCCAGTTTACCACTGTTTAAGGCGTTAAGCGGTTAAAAATGATGACGGACACAGTACTCAAACAAAACAAATACTTGGATTTGGTTATGAAGTTTTGAAAACTTGTTATTGTTCAGTTTGAAACATTTAAGAGATTTTAAGTTGTTAATTGAAACATAACAGGTTTTCCTTTCATTTACATTAGTCAATATCATATTTACTTGATCAAATAATTGGATTCACCAATTCCAATAATGATAATATACTGTATTTAGGTGAATGAACAAGAACAATCCAAAGGATAGTCTCTTTGGCTAAATCACGCGAGACTTCACATTCCGTCAATCCCATACTCGTTGTCCATAAAACGATATTGCCGCCTGCTGGTGATTTTTGGTACTACTTGTAAATGTAAGAGAACAGTGAAAGTTGATACACCATGAAGGATACTGTAAATGTCCTTCACAAATGAATCAGTATGATGTCCCACACGTCACCACACTGCAAAACCGACAAAACAAAGACATTAGATAGAAAAGCTTAACCCTTTGAACGCTGGCGAATGACTTGTTAATTAAATTCACCTCGGACCAGCAACCTTAAGTCGTGACTTTAGGTTGAAAACTTTCCTTCTGGTTCAGCTGGCTGGTAAACCTGGTAAGTCTGATCATTTAATTTGAATACAGCCACAAGAGCACGATTTGTTACAAGGTAAACAGCGTTTGCCATGACGACTTATCTGAGTCAGATGTCGAAAAACAAGTTCCCAGTTTGAACAGTTTAAAACCACAAGGATGGAGTATAGGTATTAGTTGACAGTGGAGGACAGTTTGAAGCAATTTGTAAAGCTGTTGCTCAAGTTCCTTCACACGTAGCATTTCCATGAATGGAAGTTAGAAAAAGCCTTTCATAGTTTGGAAGAAAAAGCTGTGAAGATGGAATGACAGGACATTAACTGAAATAAATGCATTAAAAAACAAGCAGTTCAAAATCAAAAATGTGGAAATATGCGCCCATGTCATTGGGTTAATTGTTTAATGGAAAAAAAGCTTTGAGTGGGCTGTTATGAAAAGTGTGGATTAAAAATCTATTACCTTTATTTTTCATGTTTTATTTTTTTAATCTGGTATTCTATAATATATAACCTCAAGGCCAGAATACATTCTTTTTACATGAACATTCTTTTTTGCTTATTTTTGCTTTTTATTTAACATGATAAACCCAATAAGACCAGTTTAAAAAATATTAGTCCATGCACGGTGGTCTCCTCCAAAAATAAGAACCCAGATGAGTGAAGAGGGCAGGAATTAGGTGTGCGCTGAAGAGGAATGGAATTGCACATGAGGAATTTTCATCACATTAGCTTTGTAGGTGATAATGTTTTATTCTTCATAGAAAGATATATGTACTGTATATGACTACTTTAAACGCTTAAAGTTTAAGACTTAAATGCACTCTTACTTTCTAAGGCTGGGACTTGCAAGTGACTTTAAGATTCGTTATTACCACGATATTTAGTTGCCAACAAATTATTTATTACATTTTTTTTTAATGATTTCGACATGACTGTTTTTTTTTTCTCAATATGTGATTCTTGCGCATGAATGTTCAGCAAAGAAAACCTGTGGTGACAAACTTTTGACATCTCTTTAGCTCTGTAATCAGACATTTTCATCCTTTTTGAAGTGTGGTGCGTTCAGTAAAATCAGGACCCCCGACCACCACTTGGTGTTGGTATTGACTGAATATTTACCACTATTAACCTGCAAGGCTTCGTGGCGCAACGGTAGCGCGTCTGACTCCAGATCAGAAGGTTGCGTGTTCAAATCACGTCGAGGTCAGGATTTTCACGCATTTGATCTTCTTCTCAGCTGATTTCTGGTGGTGACGCATCACAAATTAGTGTTGGTGTTTAACGAAGCTCCACCCACTTTATCTGAGTCCCAACATCCAGCCGATCAGCTGCACATCGACGGGACATCAGCAGGGAGAGGTGAGCTCACTTTTACTTTTCTCTTGTATTGTTTGGTTTTGTTTTTTTCGGTTCTTTAGAGAATGAGGCTCCTTTTTGACGTATATATTGTTTGAATTTAATTCATTCAGCTGAACTGATGTTCTAAAGGGGAGTTTTTTCAGCAAGGCTGCCAATGTATCAGTTTTTATCAGATATAGGTTTCATATGGAATATAATTGGTACATTTGCGTATGGCAATGGTACAAACTTCTAGATAGCCACAACAAACTCCATTGTAAAGTTAATTTATATATATATATATATATATAACTTA
>OMNV01002376.1:31468-44751 GCA_900303265.1 Brotula barbata
ATCTTTGAACGCGGACCTTGAGTGACTCTAGTCTGGGAAACGTCCTGCTGGTCTCTGCGTTCACATCAAGTGAGGCGAACAGCAATGAGGAAAAAGTTCTTCACGAGGAAGTAAGTCCTCAATTTATGGTTGAAGAACTTTCGGAAAAACAAGACACGCAGCATTCTTCTTTTTAATCAAAAAACCTGTCTTTGTGTCTCTTATACTTGTACAGAGGAGCAGGAACAATCATGTAACTTGTAGGAGATTCAGTGTCCTCACAACTTTCCTAACAGTCCTGAAGATGCAGCGTGCACCTTTTTCAAACCTGGGCATCAAATAATCAAGTTTTCTAATCTGTTCTCTGCGGCACACATGGGTGAGCTGGGGCGTTGTTATAACATGCAAACATTCCTCAGCCACTCAGAGAGACTTTGGTGAAGTCTACGCAGCAGCTCAGGCCTCACGCAAACAGACGCTGGGCCTTTCTGTCACCCGTACATTGACATGTTTGTGATGAACAAGCTGCACTTCCGTTTCCAAGCACAGGCGTGAGAAAGATTTAGAATTTGTGATACCAAGAATGAAAAGTATGGATAGATGAGAGGAGGAGGAAGGAAGAAAGGGAGACTTCTTGTGTGATTACTCGGTGTTGCGTCACCATGACAAGTCAGGACAACAAGCATCATTTATAAGTAAACCATTTCAAAGCTGCTGCATTGAAATCCAACCATACGTGACAAACTGCAGCTGATCTGTCGCGGCTTGACAGCTGCAATTTATCACAGACTGTTTGACGAGACAGGGTGACTCGTGCATCATCCCGAGAAGGCTCGTCTACTTACTGTGATGTCATCAAATTAGACAGACTTCAGTTACTGATTGTCGTCTGATTCCATTTCTCTGAGGACTAATGTTGAAGAAAGGAGGATTCAAAAATGTCTTCACTGTCTGACAGAGAGTGAAGAGGGATGGACAGTACTGACATTACTGGTAGATGTACTTGAGTATTTTCACGATACACAATAAGACAAGTCAAGTACATTTAGCCCAATATCACATCCAATGGCTCGAAGGGCTTTACAGGCCAACCCAGCCCAAAGCTCTCTATGAAAACAAGGAAAAACTCCACAAAAAAAGCTTAACATGAAGGAAAAAAAAGGAAGAAACCTCAGCAGAGGCAATTCAGAGAGACTCTCTGCTGGAACGGCAAGGTGTGAAATTACAACGGCATGTGGGATGAATTAATTCCACAGAAATTCAATAATAATATAGAAGGATGAAATGAAAACAACACTCGAGACCTGTTTTAGTTAAGATGATCAAGTTCACATAGAGCTGGTCAAAGTCTTGACAGGAGTCAAGAATGCAAAATCTATTTTATTTTGAGGCATTCTTTTGGACACATTAATTTAATCTTAAAAGATTTCAGTTTTTACCTCCTGGTGCTCTTGTGTCTTTTCAGGCTGAACATGGCTGAAGACAACGGCCTCAAGTGAAGTAAAAGATGAAACACAAATTAGTTCGTCCATGTCAATATGAGCAAATTGTGTTGTGGAAAACCTGCACGTCACTGAGCTGACCGAGTAACAGACTCTGAGATCTACACGAGCGTGTTTGGAGTGTGAGGAGGAGCTTCCATCAGTGGCCACCATGATCGACCTGAGCTTCCTGACGGACCAGGAGCAGCAGAGCATCCTGGCTGTCCTACAGAGAGACAACAAGCTGAAAGAGGCAGAGGAGAAGCGCATCCTGTGAGTTGGTTTTCACCTGTCAGTCTGTTTATCAGCAGGATTAAGGGAAGCGATGGTAACCACTTTTCATGGCACATAGTGGACAGGTTGGACATGGCCCAGGGAGGAAGCCTTTACATTTTGGTATGGGTTGGCCTGATGGTGGCGCTGTAATTTCCAGTTTTTACGGTTTGGCCTGAACAGTTTAAACCACGTCATGTAATAATTTCCCCCCTGAATTTCTTTGGTGTTTCTGAATCAATGCATGTACGCCTCTCCAATTTGCGTCTAACTAAATTTGAAACATTTAGCCATTTTTCTTGTATCTCCTCTTACAATTTTGGGCTCGGTTATTCAAAAATGTAGAATTTAGATGACTGTAGAAATAAAATATTTTATGATTATTGTTATTATTAGTAAGCTTGATTTATTTGATTTATTTTATCCCAACATACATTTGTTAGAATGCACGCTAAAACTCTTTCTCTCTCTCTCTCTCTCTCTATATATATACTGTATTTGTTTGTATATATGTATATACTTACTCTTTTTTAAAAAGAGGTTTTTTGCAGTCAATAGAGGCGTACACAATATTTGCCAGTAATAAACTGCCAAAATCCCACATAAATTATTGGAATGGTTGGAAATGATGATGATGATGAGCTTTATCAAACCAGAGACATTTGAAGACTGCATTCCTTCCCTCCCCTCTGCTACGTCTTTCCACAGGAAGCTCCAGAGGACATTGAATGACAGGAACCAGTTGAAGTACCTGAGTGGAGAGTGGTTTTATGAGACCAAGTTGCAGCGCCATCAGGACCGCATCCATGGCTCTGACATCATCAGAGCCTCCATAAGACATTCATATAAGACCCTGACCATATGTGAGTACTCTGCGTCACTCGGCCTGCTCTGGATCATAAACATGACCAAACCTTTAGTCTCACCTTCAATGAATTAGTGTTGGCAGTACACAAACTCAGATGATGCATCAGCTGATCCATGTTACAACGTCAACAATCATAGTAAATGGCCAATGGACTACATTTCTACAGCGCTCTACAATGTTTTGCCTCACATTCACACATTCATACACACATTCACACACACCATGAAAGGCCCACCTGCTTGTCAGGAGCAATTTGGGGTTCGGGTCTTGCTCAGGAACCTTAGACATGGAGGAGCGGGGGATCGAGCGGCAACCTTTCAATCACTGGGCGATCATCCTTACCCCCTAGGCCACGTCGGCCCAATCACTACACTTTGAGAACAGCTTGTTGATTATTCTTTGTGAGGCCAAAGTTAGCATAAGTAGGTAATGAGGTAGCCCCAAATAGATATACAACCATCCTGAAATCCTGTCAATTTCTGACAAATGGAGATATATCTGGTGAGGCCACCCTTGCATGTTTAAGACCGCAGATTCTGCATGAGAGACGCTTCTTCCAGTCCTTCAATGTCCTCCTGTTGTAGGGCAATACGAGGCTGTAAACTGGCGTGTGGCTGGGTGGTCGGGTTTAGAGTGTGTCAGTGTTGAATGTGAACATCTCCACGTTTCAGTCCAACTTTAGATGCTGCGCCCGTCTCCATTTCATTCTCTTCTAGTTACTGATGTTGGTGTGGCTCAAACGAGTCAGCAGCAACATTGCATTGTTGTGTTTCTCTTTGATTCTTTCGTTATTCCCTTTTCCTCAGTTGTTCTTCTTGCTCATTGTTTCATGCAAAATGATTGGGAATCTCTGTATTACTGTATTTGTAAATTTCAATGTTAAATCGAAATGTGACGTGTAAATCTAACTGTAAAATAGCGCGCTAAATGTTTTTTCTTGTGTTTCAGTGGAGATCTGTCAAATCGCACCCGAGAGGCCCAGTTTTGTCGGCAGCAGCAATCGGGAAGTGTTCGTCCCAGCTGAATTATCCGGACTCCTGCAGGAGCCTTACAAGCATCGAGGCCACGATGGGTGAGTGCTGTCAACCAAAGATTATCATCTTCATCCTCATCGTCATCAGCACGCAGAAATCACATGTTTAGCACAATTAGTAGCGGCATTTGAAACCATTTCAGGCTTTAAATGTTAACTATCAGTCAGCACAAATCCATCATTTTTCATCCATTCAAACAATGTGTCCGTTACAGAGAGGACGTCTGGAATAAAGTAAGATTGATTTCACAAGAAATGTCTGCTGACACCTCTTGTGAACGTGCTACGGAGCTGCAGTGGAATTTGGAGTTCCTACTGGGAAATTCAGCGAGAACACAAACATAAATATTATTAGAATATACGAATATTAAATACGAATAAATATGAAATAGTGACAGAAACACAACAAACATATGACTTAAAACAACCCAAACAAAGCATGATTTAAATTTATGATACCATCAAAATTCTTTTTCATGAATTTTGAATATTTCGTGTTATTTTTATTATTTATTTTTTTTTTTCCATATGTTGGAATTTCTTGTTGAATTAGATTTGTGTCATGTAATTTTTGTTACTTTATATTTTCTATTATTTATTTATATAAGTTAATTACATTTTATTACTCTTTTTTATGATGTTGGTATTACGGATGAATAGATGTGAGACGAAGAGACAAGAGGGTGTGTGTGTGTGTGTGTACGCGTGTGTGTGGGATAATTTTCAATTCCAATGTATGTCTTAGCAGTATAAGACAATATAGGGCTTTTAGGACTTTTAAGAGATGAGATATTAAAAAGATTACGCCATCGTATGTTATTTTAAGTTTGAACAATTCTGGTTTATTATGTCTGTTGATTGAGCAAACCTACCCGATAAATGTATTTGTTCAAATATGGTAAATCAATCGTACCCAATTAGTGACAGCGAGGCCCATCTGAAGAGTTACAGTACATTTATCATTTAAAAAACATAAAAATGTAATGACAGTATGTGCCATTTAAAATGTGAAAAAAGACACGCATGTAAACAAAAACATTGATCTGCATTTCCTGTTGTGAGCGGCGTCACATGCCATGCTGCCAGAGTAGATTATACGAGTGTGACTGCTAGTGATTGGAGTCCAGATAGTATTTGGAGCCTTTGTTCTTGCTAATCTGCTTAAAAGGTCACATCTCACATGTTCATGTTTTCCACTGCTTCTGAGAAGCCGTCGCACTTGTGAATGTCATTCATAAGATTCATTCTGTACTGACGTTGCTCTTTACATTTTCAACCTCTTAAACTCTGATTTATCCACCAATGGATCCATCTGCAAGAAGTCCACAATAAAGCAAATTTTAAAGGAAATAAAATACACATAATTTGAAAAAATAAGGGATAATGGATAAAAAAAAAAAGAAAAAAATCTCCAGAAATGTATGCTTTCTTTTTCATGCCTGTTATCATGCTTTTCCTACAGGTAATACTCCATTATTAAGGCATTACTTATGTGCAAATGTCCATCAAAATAACTCTAAAACGGAAATGGCATTCCTGCGATCGCAAGAATTAATGCAAAATCAAGCAAATTCTGCAATTAAGCAAAATTCCTGCAATTTGTCTGCATTAAATGTCCAAATCAACGGCAATAAACCCAAACTTAGTGTATGAGAGTCAACGATTTTACAGAATCCCTGCGATGATGACTAAATCTGATGCAGTAAAGAGCCGTGCGTAACGTGTGGCAAGCGGCTGTGTGATGCACTCACATCAGCACGTGATCACGCTCATGGGAGTCTTCTCTTTAATAACTTTGAATGATGATACATTTTTTGGGAAAATTTGTTTTCTGGGGGCTCACTGGTTTAAGTGCACACCACATAATGCAGCGTGGTGGGTTTGATTCCGACCTGTTTCCTTTGCTGCATGTGATCCCCTCTCTCTCATTCCTTCCTGTCTGTCTCTCTGTTGTGTCACAATAAAGCCGAAATTGCCACAAACATGTGTTCTCCGATGAAAAATTTACAGTTAGCGAGGATCAGTTAGCGACTGTTAGCAACTCCTCACGATAAGACCACATTTCCCACAAACTCCAATCATAGCACTTCCCTGCATCAGTCAAATCAAAACCAAATAACGTGACACATCATAGCATCGCACATTCAGAGAAAGTAAAAACGAAATTTGCTAATTCTTTTCTCGACTTGCAATGGTTGCCAGTTCCTGCAATTTAACTGCAATTTTTTAGAAAGCCCACTGCAAAATCTTGATAGCAACAATCACGAAAAAACACCACAAAATCCTGGAGAAACTGCGAAACAGTGAACTCTAATCACTTCCCTTTCATTTACGCCTGTTTAAGGCGTTAAAGTGTACTCAAACACATTACATCGTTGATTTTTGTTCCAGCTTGCATCAGTATTGTCAGTGAGCACGAGAACAGCCACTGTTTAAGTAATGACTTTGTAATTCCATGCAGCATTGATCAAAACAAAGACAACAAAGGAAAACAAATCAGTTGCTGTCAGGGAACATCTTGTCCACAGAAACTGTCAAACATTGTGATGTCAAACACATCTTTGTTTGTTTTACCAGAGATCCAAACCAGGGCCCTTATGGAAAACATCAAGAGTCTCCTAAACCAGCTTTACTGTCACCCACAAAGGTAGATGAAGAAAATCAGTGTATGCAGAATTAAGGGCTGTGAGTGTATGGAACATGTCCAACCTGCTATGTATCGATCCTTTACTCCAGAAAAGATGGAATCCATTCAACGGTGGAATCTCCGAACCCAACACATCTAAAAAAAAGACCACAGATGGATCAGTGAGCCAGACACCGAGGGGGCGTGAGTGTACATTTATCCACGAGTGTGTGTGTGTCTGTGTGTATTCTGTCATTTGTCTTGATCTAACAATAGATTGTATGTTATGTCTTGAATTGAGCGGACCGCTCGATGGAGAAACGGTCAAAGCAGTTTCCTTGCAAAGCGATGTAAGTCTGGTTTTATCACCCCATTCATACGCCGCTGAGCGTGGGCCCTGGGTGCTTCAGCCGTCGAGCCGCTTGCTGCCTGCGTGAGCATTTACTGCATGGCTTTTAAAAGCATGATGTTTTTAACAAATCTGGAGGGCCAGCTTGACGCTGTCGCAAATTTGTGAAATTATGGATTCACCACAACTTGAGTCAGGAGTTTGATATCTGACACTATTGGGCCAAAGTGTGTGTGTGTGTGTGTGTGTGTGTGTGTCTGTGTATGTGTATGTGTGTTTTACCCACTCACTTGCCTCACTCGTCTGTGATCAGTAAGGAAATTTTTCCAGGGGTTGACAAACTGAAAGCAAGTCCAAATACACAAGGCTGTAAAACCAAGAGGATTACATGGAGACACATTCCAGTGCCTTAATCCGGCCTGCGTGACTCCTAGCTGCTGGAAATACCACAGTGTAGCTATGAGAGCAAAATTATAAAAAAGTAGAGGACAAAGCTAAAGTTCAAAACTTCTTGAGTGTGAGAACAACCCCTATGTGGGGCTGTAGATGATGTTTGAGAATCCCAAATGAGCCTAAGTGTAGGAGTTGTCTCGTAAGTGGTATCTGCGTGGTGGTCCCTAATTTCCCCGTCCATCGTTGTTGTTTGTACTGTTCTAGCAGTGTAACCTAAGTTTCCCAAAACCTTTTAAAATCCAGGTCTTTTTTGGATCAGTGGTCGTACCGCTCACTGGAGGGGCACTCAAGCTTTACGCTACCATGGAGTCTCTTCACAGGAATTTACTGTTTTGGCCATTGTGGCTGTGGAATGAAAAGACAAAGACAACATCTGTCTTTGGAGCTGCAGGGGGGAAACTATAGAACAGTGGCCTAAAATGTCACAAAGCTTATTTGGAAATAAGCTTTTCCAGGCATGAGGAGATGGATGGTAGGAAACGTCTTGATTGTGTGTTCGATGGCTGAGTAGTGAATGGCTGCAGGGCAGCAGTGAGGACATTTGTTGTTTTAAGTTGAGTCCATCTGTTTTTGTGTCTTTCAGAGTCTTTATTCTCACCTGACAGGTTAATTTCTTGTGCTCCTAATGTAAAACAAGACTCTAATGATACCCCAGTCCCCCAGAATGTATCTGCTCCCATGTCAGTGGTCAGCAAACAACCCTCAGAGCAGGGACATACTCAGGACTGTTTTACAGAGGTAGATGGACCAGCAGATCCAAAGGGGATCCAGGAACACACGCTGAGTTCCACCTCCACAGACTCACTCTGCTCTCATCCGGATCCACCAAGTCCAAAAGCCCGGGATTCTTCCACTGAAAGTATCTCAGTCGACGATGTGGATGCACCAGGCTGGACAGACAAGAAGCAGGTGAGCTTCATCCCCGCGGCTGGCCGTGGTGACGTGGCGTGTCAGCATGGGAAGGAGCTGGGGGAGCACAGTGTGCTGGACGTGGACCCCATCGCTTTGCCTGAGGAGGAAAACAACAACGACCTTATGAACACTGACAATGAGCTCGTTGGTACACGTAAGCCTTTACTCAGGCAGAGAGAAGTGGATTCAGATGATGGTGATGATCTCCTCCAAAACCCAGATGGTGACCAGCACGGGGTGGAGGGTGGTAAGAGTGTAATTTAAAACAGATGAGTGGAGTTAACAACCAATCAACTAATCAAACTAAGGAACAATCAGTGGTCATTTCAATGATTAGATTTCCGTGTATTGAGGACATTTTTCCTTTCTTCGGCGTGCTCTTTGGCCTGCTTGTGCATGGTCTTCCATGCAGCATCTACCTTCTTTTGATTTATGCATGATGCCTTATGGACGTTGATGGATAAGAACAGCTGGGAGTCTCCTGCTGGTTGCTTTTACTGCTGCACCCTGCACAAATCGTTGGCATTTCCCGAAATGAATTCGTGGAAGTGGTTATCTGTGATTTTTCTCCCTAATGCTTGTTGTCATGTGGAGGACTAATCACCACAAAATTGATAAATGAACTGTGATGTTAATCGTTCCAAAAAAATAACACCAGTGGTTTGTGTGTAGATTACAGCGTTAATCATTAGCTTCATGTTTTAAATTTGATCAACAATCATGTGTTATTTACAAAAATACAATGCCATCCTTGTGTGCTTTAGCTTTGCTTGTTGGATTAATGTGGAACAAAACAAACTCATCCACGATGATTTTTCCATACTGCTGAGTGATGTTGTGAGTTTAGGTGGTATTTCTTTAAGGACAGCCCTTCCAAAAAGTCGTCTTACTTACTTGGACTTGTCTTACAACTACTTTTGTCATAATCTGCAAACAAAGTCAACATTTGGCTTAGATAAATACAATAATATTTATAATATTAATATCAAATTCCTCTGAAAAGCCTAAAGTTTACAAAGATAACCATCACATCTAGAATAAAGAGACTTTTAATGTAAATTTGAAATAAGATAACATAAGGTATTACTGTTATTGATGTTCTGACTTAAATTTAATTTGATTTGACTCATAAATTCTCTATAAATTCTGAGATTTTTGAAACTTTTCTATGTGGTATGCTAAATTAAAAAACTGATGAATTGGTGACAGATTTCAGTATTATTAAAATGACTATTTTACATTAAAATCCATCATAGTAACCATCACTTTTGAAGCTATGGTATTTTTAATTTCCTTTAAAATTCTCTTTACTCTTGATGTTTTTGGTGTAGATTTAAACAGATTTCCCGACAATGGACAATCATACTGTGTATTTTGTATCTTTGGGAACATTGGGCTTTTTAATTAGTATTTAAATGAAAGTTTTATGAAGACACTCCCATTGGTGCTTACCTCTGAGTTAAAGTGTACTCGATTTAAGGGGTTAAATATGCTGTTATTAGCAGCCCAATATAATTACACCGTAACCATCACAGTTTATTTGACTGTGATTTACTAAGACAAATCCCACACGGTTTGTTTATGATTCTGTGCAGTACATGAATGATCCAAATGATGAATCCTGTCTTTGCAGAAATCGCCGTGCGTGATCAGACGGATCACAGAAGCCCTCGAGTGTCCAACCCTGCCTCAGCGGGGCAGAAGTCAGGTAAGCCTGTTCACCTGGAACCCGCGTCTGAAGAGGACCATCTCTCCTCACAGGCCACGGGCTGGCCCAAAGCACAATCCAGTGGCAAACTGGACATTTTGGATGAAGAGCTGTCGTTCAGTCACCACTCAAAGAATTCATCCGATGCTGTTCTTAAGTCCAGACCACGGCTGCCTCGAATTTTTCGAAGAGGTGTAGTCAAAAACAAAACAACTGAATTCCAAAATCAGCTGGAGCAGAGAGAATGGGATGACACCCTGAGCCGTACATCCCAGTCTGCTGCAGACATGGCAGACGTAAAAGACAAGGACAACACTCCGGGGACAACAGAGGCCAGATCGCGACAACTTACAGCACGGCAGAGCGTTAAGGATACAATGACCTCATTCGGCCTGGATACTCTGCGGGCTGCAGTGGTGAGCGAGGAAGACGCTCAGCTGCCCATCATCAGAGAACAAGAAAGTCTCGAAGACATCCCCGAGTCTGTGGGCATCACAACCAATGAACTCTCACCTGCAGTACAAACGACGGAGCTCCGTAGAGTTGTGGGTAATGTTGGCCCCTCCTCAACCCGTCTGTTAGTGAGCGTTCTAAAAGAAGACGGTACGTACAGGGCAAATCCGATCATCATCTATGAAGACGCAGACGAGTCCCATTCTCAGATATCAGGGCCACAGGAAGGCGGTCCTTCCGCTACCCCTCAACTTTGTAACGTCTCAGAGCAGCAGACAAAAGTCCCAGTTCCTTGGTCCAGTCCAAAAGAGGACAGATCAGCCAGCATCAGTGAGCTGAAACTGTTTTGGGAGAAGGACACAGGTAGGGTAGTCATTGGAAGGGTTAATGAAACAACCATGTTTTCTGATTCAAACTCAGGGAAAAACAAAGAAGTTCCCCCCCACTCTGATCTGAGCACGTTTTTAAATAGCCGTGAGAAGTTCAAAGATGAGGCACAAATGTCTCCAAGCAAAAATGTCTCCAGGTCAAATAAGGTGACAGACAAGGGCTTTGTCAGTGCGCGTTCAGAAAGATCACCACTGAAGAATTCAGGTCGCTCTGAGGATGAACCAGAGCTCATCCTGGCTCCAGAAAGACCTCTCAGTCCTAGTAAGTCCTATACTTTAAGACCACAAGACCATTCAGATGACGACATCAGGAGAAGTCCATCTAAGACCTGCCACCCAAAGGCCCTGCCCCGAGAAACCTCCAGTCCTAAAGGCTCTCCGCTGAAAACCTTTCCAATAGACATTAACCCCAGAAGACAGATGAAAAGTCCCTCACATGAAGCCAAGCAGGCCGTGTTGACAGACACAGATGTACTGTTAGAGCCACAGCTCCCTGTCGGATTGTGTCATGACAATGAAAATACACAGCAGCCCACACAAGCTTCAGGGTCTGACGGCACTGGAGCTGATCAAAGTAAAATAGAGGTGGCTGAAGACAGTCAATCATCAAAGATGTTGGGAACCTTGACACGCCTCGCTAGATCGATCATTACTCGCGATTATCAGCATTACCTCGGACCGCAGAAGAACGCCCACGTCCCGCCGTTTCAACAAGACGAAGACGCCGAAGAGTCCCATGTGACCTGTCCAGCTGCTGATGCTGCAGTGACGGACGCAGTTCGTACACCACAAGGTCAAAGTGGCACTGATGGAAAGCATTCTGGGATCGGTTCATGGACTGAGCAAAACCCTGACACCAACCCAGACGCAATGGCAACCGGGGTCTGGTTTCTGAGTCGGGCAAGTTCACGCAGTGAGCTCCAATTCTCCAAACTTAGACTTCTCAAAGGTCTGATTTAGTGATGATTTTATTTCTGTTGAGGCAAATCATCAGATCAACATGTTAGCATTACAGTGAAATTGATGCTGTCTCTTTGTTAAATCCCTTAATTCCAACATACAGTGAAGATTGATTTTGAGTGTAGAATGAAGTGAGTGAAAATAATCAAACTCTTCAGTCCTCCATTTTCTCCTTCAGCTTAGAGTGATTGAGGACAGTAATTTGGTCAAATTAAAATAATTATAACAATAATGATAAGGACAGTGATGATAACAACAACAACAACAACAACAATAATCATAATAATAGTACTGTTATCTGTATATTTATTTATTATTTATTACATCCTTAGCTTATTCACCAAGCATGGTGGAGAGTTTGACCAAACAGTAACATGCAAACTGTTTTCTTCTCATCCAATCATTAACAGGGATGGGCAAAAATACACGAAATTGTATTTGGATACAAAATACTCCTGTGGTATATGTATCAAAATAAAGTAGAAAATAACAGCATCCAAAAAAGGATCAAATAAAGTACAGTATTTATTATTATATATTTATTGTACTTATATTGTATTTGTTATTCTGTTATTATTGTATTACAAATACAAGTAATACAAAAATACATTTTGATGCGATCATTAAGTCTGCACCTTATTGTTTTTGTTGTTTGTAGCCAGATTTTTCATTTTTATTCAGTTATTTATGTTTTGCCTATTTTGTATCTAATATACATTATTCAATTACAATGATCAGAAATACTGCCCATCCCTGACCAGAAGCCACAGATGCATTATGAATGTTGAGTTTGTCTGCTGATTGTGTGTCATTTGTGGCAGGTTATGATGATGATGATGATGATTCTAGCTTCATCAGGTCAGCACTGAAGCAAATCGCTTCCAGGTCAATGTCCACATCCAGAAGTCTGGAAGACCTTGTATCTCAAACCAGTAAGCCATTCCTCAGATTCTGCATTCAAAGCAGCATTGTAGTAAGTCATAAGAGTTTTAAGATTCTTATCGGATTTCAGGAGAGGAAAGAATCACAAACAGTCCTGATGAAGAATTCAAGCGAAGTGTGGATGATGGTAAAAGAGCGAGCATTCCTGGACTCACTTCAGTAGACTTCTATAATGCAGACACAGTATATGTGATTGAAAGAGATGAACTTGTTGCTTCTTTGTTACAGTTTCTCTAGTTCCATCATTAGTTTCGTCCCTCGCATACACAAACAAGAGGAAGACGAGTTTGTCCGTGCCCGTTCTTCCACAGGAAGAGGTACAATCACAATCAACACAATCTA
This sequence comes from Brotula barbata, assembly GCA_900303265.1. Classification (NCBI taxonomy): domain Eukaryota; kingdom Metazoa; phylum Chordata; class Actinopteri; order Ophidiiformes; family Ophidiidae; genus Brotula; species Brotula barbata. Next base: position 44,237 of record OMNV01002376.1, read on the forward strand.
TGCCATATTGTCTATCTTGTTCTCTTCTTCCTCTTCTTCCTCTTAATTCAGATTTCTCCATGTTTAATCTGTTACTGGTCGCTGTCTATTTATGTCTCTCATATTATCAGACTGACAGTGACAGCACGTTCGAGACCAACTTGGGTTTTAGGAGAAACACGGGCAGTTCCACATCTAACATAAGTGTCTCCTCCGGCCTGGCCTCCATGTCCTCTGTATGTCCACACATCGTCCCCCGGAGACAAAATGTTTCTGCTAAAATACAGAAGCAGAATGAAAAAACTAGTTATTATTAATGAGAGACCCGTTGGTTTTTACATTAGAGTTTAAGGGGTTAAGACAATTTCACTGCAGTTAGTTGGAGTGGATATGCAAAACAATGCAAAATACGTTCAGTGCAGTATATTTAGTGTATTTGTACTCAATTATTATTATTATTATTATTATTATTAATAATAATAATAATAATAATAATAATAATAATAATAATAATAATAATAATGTTATTATTACAT
>OMNV01002376.1:44771-81738 GCA_900303265.1 Brotula barbata
TATTACATTTTCACTATTACCATCATTATTAATTGAGTATCAGCATATTGAGTATATAAAAGTAAAGGAAGAAAAATATTGTTGAATGATGCCCGATGTGTACAAATATACTACACTAAATGTATTTTGCATTGTTTTGCATATTCGCTCCAACAAACTACAGTGGAATTGTCTTAACTCCTTCAACTCTGATGTGAAAACCAACGGCTTTCATCAAAAACACTTGATTATTTTAGAATTCCGGTGAAAGGTTTTCAAAGATACCAAATATATCAGGGGAAATCTGTATAAAATGATTTAGAATTAAGAGGATTTTAAGGGAAATTAAAAATGAAATAGATTAGTATTTCTGTGATTTAGATGCTATAAAGCAGGAAGAAATGTGGAACAGGTTAAAGAAGTAACAGTTACGCTCATGAATTTTTTTTATCATCATCATTAAATTAGAAATAATGAAATGAGAAATGAATTTTTGTGATATAATCAATTATGAATTATTGAAGTGCAAAGGCCCACTAAATGTATCCAAATATCTGTAATTAACCTTGATCTGTGTGCCTTGAAGTGAACTTAATACCCCATTCATCCTCTCTCTGTTTTGCCTCCTGGTGACTTTGCAGGTGAGTAGCAGCCTCACCAGCATTTACCCTGCAGACTTTGGTGACATTGAAGTGCAGGGCACGATCCAGTTTGCTGTGAACTACATCCAGAAGCTTGGAGAGATTCACATCTTTGTGGTCCACTGCAGAAATCTGGCTGTGGCCGACACCAAGAGGAAACGCTCGGACCCGTACATGATCATGAGACAGACAACAGAACAGATGCAACTTTTCTTTCTAGTTTAATTCATGAACACATTTTTCTTTTTTCTTTTACAGCTATATAAAATGTTACCTTCTTCCAGAAAGAGCAAAGTTGGGAAAGAGAAAAACCAGTGTGAAAAAGAAAACTGTCAATCCCACATATAATGAAATCCTCAAAGTGAGAATGACATATTTTGTTAATATTTCATAAGATGACATTTCTATCAGATTTGTTCTGTTTTTCAAACGCTTTGGATACACACCTCTGCTTTTATAGTTTAAAATCGCAAAGGAGCTGCTGAGAACGCAAAAGTTGAACATCTCGGTTTGGCACAACGACACTTTTGGACGGAACAGTTTCCTCGGTGAGGTGGACTTGGATTTGTCAGAGTGGGACTTCAACAACACTCAGATCAATGACTATCCATTAAAAGCCAGGGTAAATCCTCGGGTCACATGTCTCATCTGTCTGTATTGTGCAACCGGAACGATAAGACAATCGTTGCATCTTCAATCTTTCAGGTGGTAGCCCTGAGCTCCACACAGTCTCCTTCACACTCCGTGGACAACCTACCACAGATGAGAGTCGCCCTGAGATTCCTCCCAACAACCTACAGTGAGATGATTGTTCCCTCATTTCCTATGTCTGTCTCAGTTTTACCACCATTATCAGTCATGTTCTTACCACGTCCACAGATAAGATAACGTCCAAGATGGAGACCGGTGAGGTGCAGATCTGGGTGAAAGACTGCAAGAATCTTCCACCGGTCAGAGGACTCATCATCGACCCGTTTGTCAAATGGTAAGATAATACGTAAGGCTATGCAAATGAATTATAATGTCAAATTTAGATATCATTTTACTTTATGTCTCTTCTTCTGCTGCAGCACTGTACTACCTGACACAAGACGAAAGAGCAGACAGAAAACCCGAGTGGTGAAACGCACGGCCAACCCGATGTTTAATCACACCATGGTGTACGACGGCTTCCGACCCGAGGACCTCAGGGAGGCCTGTGCTGAGATCACCGTCTGGGATCACGACCGACTTAACAACCATTATATCGGGGGTCTCAGACTCGGTCTAGGAACAGGTAGGATCCTGCTAAATTGTACTGTATTCCAAGGTACAACCTGTTTTTTGTGTTTATGTGTTTGAACTCATTTACACCGGGAATTAATCTGTTTGATCTGATTTTCCACTCCTATCCTGACATTCAGTGGAGTCCATGCAAGTTTTTACAGGTGGTTTGTACGAGTGTTTTTCGTGCACTAACACTTTGATTAAGCCACAAACAAGGCTATAAAGCTACTTTATACAATCGCAAATGATGATGTATACAGGCATGTATAAATCAACAAGGTAAGTAGACAAGGATGCACCAACTTTACCATTACAGCCGTTACGGTTATTTTCGTGATGACATTGACTTGTTTTGATAGTTACATACCAAACCACTAGAGGGCAATAAGTCAGTCACTGTGGGTGCCACCATTATTAAATAATAAAAGAGCCAGTGCACCTAGTTTTGGAATTGCCGGATAGCTGAAAAGTCAACCGTTCTATTGATCTCAAACATTTAGGAGCTATTGATTATTATAATTTTGGTCATTAGTTCAACATTTACCACCTTGTTGAAAACATTTCGAGGCTACTTACAGATTTCATTAATAATTCAACAATGTTACGCCCACTGCACAGTAAATTTTCAACCCATATCAGACTTTGATGCTTTATCATCCTGACATTACATCATCGTTGGTCTTATAGGCATAGAGTCACGCTTAGTGAGACAGATTAAAATCTCATTTATTGTGCTGCTGATGGAATATTTTTTATTCTTAATCAAAGCTGGACCATTTTTTGTTGAGAACCTGTGATTTGCCTGTAATCACAGCTATAAAAGGAATTACAGCCTGGACTTTTTCTTCTGTAACTCTATACTGTAGGAGCAGCATGGAGCATAAAAGGGAAAAATGAACTACATTTCTATAGGGCTTTGATCCAAAGCACTTTACAATGTTTACCTCACATTCACCCATTCATACACACATTCACACACCACCAGCTGAGGTAACCATGCAAGGCCCACTTGCTTGTCGGGAGCAATTTAGGGTTAGTGTCTTGCTCAGGGACTTTAAACATGGAGGAGCCGGGGATCGAACTAGCTCGACCCTTCGATCGCTAGCTGATCACCTAAGCCACGCCGCCCCTAAAAATACACATTCCTGTCAGTGTTTGGTATTGAGTTACAGTGTATTCAAATTAGATTACACACCTGGGTGAAATCTTTTAGTCTATGGAGATAGGCTGCTTTTTATTTTTTGCCTACATTTGATATCCAGCCGCAGACTGCTTTTAATGTGTGTAAATGGAGACCTTCCATATTGTAAACTCAATTATGAATGGATTGCTAGTGTAAAGAGGTCCATTAGAATGTATCCAAAGTTCTTCTTATATCCCTGAACTGCAAATTAACAGTTAATTAACCAGTGTTTAAGGAGTTAATAATGTTATGGTGATGTTATGTTTTCTGTCTGTGCATGCAGGGAAGAGTTATGGGGTTGATGTATTCTGGATGGATTCAACCACAGATGAAGCAAAGTTATGGCAGAAGATGCTGCAGTCTGATGGCAACTGGGTAGAGGAGACTTTACCACTGAGAAGGATGGTCATCGCAAAAAGCATGTCAAAGTGAGAATGTATGAAGTATACGTAAAAATGTATTAAATCTGGATGAATTGTGATATGGAACACAAATATAAACTCTGATGATCGACCAGCTGTACAAGCGGCAAACGTAAAGGGTTTAAATGTGTCAGTATAAGATGTAATCGTTGTGCTCTGCCATATTACATGTTTATTAGTCATGTCACAAATTTAAAAAAATGCATGAAACGATACAAGATAGTAGAAGAATAACTATGATAGTCCTATAATGTGATGAGTGTACTAAACAACTTTAACTTTAATAAACAAGGTGAAAGCCTGTGCTTAATTTGTTCGTGTTTCCTGCCTTCTTTCAAGACAAATATATCACAAAATGTATCCTGAGAACGACAGAGTAGTAAATCCTGAGCAGGCCAAACAAGAACTTCAGAAGCACAAGCAAATATAATCCCTCTAATGGACTTTGTCTTTGCTTTGCCCTAATGTAATTTACTGCTCCACTCCTCCTTGGCACGCTGAGGAGCAATGATGTCCATCGACATGTGCAGGGCTGGAGGGCCGTGGCATCTGGGGACGTGTATAACAACAAGGATGATCACCCTCTGTCCCTGGGGCATCCATCCCATCGTCCTCTCCAAGGTCAAGTCTCAGTATGGCCTCTATCTAGCGCAGGCAGTATGTCAATGAAAGTTATCAGGCATGAGCAACAGACCGAAATCAAGCAGTCTGCTGAAACCAGAGCCAAAGCTGAGCAAGATGTTCCTAAACGTCAACAAACCCTATGCCATCGTTTGAAATGCTGCAGAGACTATGTTTCAAGGCCCGTGATGAGGCAGCTGCTTGTCAGCGGGCCCAGCAGGTCTTGATTTACAGTATGTCCTAGAGCTCAAGGGGATTATGGGACAGAAAAAGGTGCAAATGGGTCTAAAAAACAAAGAGAACATTTTTTAGAGGAGAATCTCACTGATACAATAATGTTCAAAAGCATCTCTTCTGAAGGAGTGGGACAACAATCAGGAGTTGGAGATCTGCCTGACTGAGCATAGGGAGTTAAACTGGAGGGGCTTAAGGATGCTCTGACCTGGACAGAGTACAGGCTGCAGCCTCCAGTGGTGGAAAGAGAAGGCCAGTTTCTTTGCAAGGCCATTAGTGAGTTGTAGCACATCCTAGAGCTGAGAGAGAGGATGAGATCTGGAGGGTCATGTTGGACAGCTTTATGTTTCATATAATGGCCCATAAGTACAATATCTCATAGTGGAGTATAAGCTCTCATAAGTGCACTTAGGGCCTCAGGTTGAATCTTTGACAGTAATTTCGCACCAGCCTTCACCACAGCCAACACATTTTTAATTGTTCTATGCTTTTTTCTGCAGGCTTTACTATTCTAAGCTTATATCATTTTACAAATCCATTTGGTCTATACGTTGAAAATTCCTTTTTTGTGTTCATCCAATTTCATTTGTCCAATAGCACACCATTCCACTCTAAACAGGATTTTAACAGTACACTATGTATTACAATTATCTTAAGTATGGTAAGTATTATTATCAGACAATTAAAATAATTCAATCACTTATATTAGAGATATTCACAATTAAAATAAGGAATCAATACAGAATAACAGCAAATTTCTACAAAAATGGCAAAATATTAAAACAAAATGAATTCTAATATACCAAAGCTTTGCAAATTTGGTTTGGTAAAGTAGATAAAACAGCCAAGGCTCTGAGGAGCAGCAATAGGAGAGACAAAAAGGAGCAGTAAAGGGCAGTTTTATGTTTTTCTTTCTGTTTGATATATTTGTTTAAACCTGTATCTATCCAGGTGCTGTTAAGCAATTCAAATCAAGTTAGAGCCCACTCAGCAGCAGCTGCACTGACATACAGTGTTTTATCTTCATTGGCCACTATGTGTCGCTGTTGTACTAAATGTAAATCAACAACTCTTTTCAGTTAATCTAGTCAGATGCACCAAACTGACACAAAATAAATAAATAAATGAATAAAAATTATAATAAGAAACAATAATAATAACGTTTGTGCACGTTCCTATATTGGTGTAACTATATATTTTTTTTTTTTCACATTTCCTACAGTGCATTTAATGCAGCAATATTTCAGATCTCACCTTCGCAAAGGTCTAACGCTTTCTTATTGGTTGATACGCCCTGATGCGACATGAAATTATGGTATGCCATTGGGCACTTCTCTCTGCCAATCAAGGGGGGCGCCAGCTAACCAGCAGGCGGCCACTGCGTTGCTAAGGTAAGTGAAAACAGATCCATCAAGTTACCCTAATTTATACCTCAAGTCAAATGCATATACTTTCAAAACAAAAGCATAGTCTCTACTACATCAGGTCATTAAAAATATGTATGCAGTGTGGGGTTCAGATGAGAAAAAAGCTACAACATTCTTCAATATATGGTTTTTAAATTGTATGAAGTTTAACCTATGGGTATTTTATAGATATTGTAAACGTTTACGTTACGTTATAGATACACCTCGTTAAACATAGTTTAATTTTGAAAGCGTAATACGGAAGTGAATTCGTACATTATGGCGAACTTGTTCGTAGCAGTTAAAACTGCTGGTGATGCTGTCATTTCATTTAGCTAACGATACAGTACCTGGTTAAGGCATAAAGAGATGTGGCAGTTCGAGAATTTAACTGGACAGTGCTGTTTTTTTATCAGCACAAATTTCCGACGAAAACACGCCATTTTTCGGAATATGAACATAGATGGAGATATTTGAGAGCCATGCGTTTTCTCCCACAGTTGGCAGGCAGGTATTTTCCTACAGCCAGGCGTCGCACTGGGAAAGCATCATTTCATTTGGCACTGCTGCTGTCTGGTGATTTAGCATGACTGCTAGCTAACAAATGGACAACATGAATTTTAATTCTACGTATTGAAGTAACACGAAGTGGTCATAACAGAAGCCTTTCATGTCATAAATTGTCATAACCCGCCTCATGGGGGGTTTACGCGCATCCCTGCATAAGTCGAAACCACCGGACATAAACTCTGGAATGACTGGTTGTTAGCTGACATTAATGTTGTTATTCTCGTTGTCGAAAGCAAACACACGGGCTGTTATTTCCCTTGCTGGTTGACATGAAATCTGTGGTTGAGATTAAATTTTCATTGAAGTGTGGTACACCATAAATTTTGTACTTTTGAATATTTGCAGACAACAGAAACTTCAGGTGTGGAGTTTTAGGCACCCAACCAGGCTGAATGATGTGGAGCACCGGCCTGAGACTGCCCCAATACACCGTTTTTGTGTCACTGTGGATGGAGCTGAGAGTCTTAACCCAGGCCAGCACCCAGACCTGTCAGCACTGCTTCACTAAACCAGATTTATACCCGCTTCTCATTCGGCTATGAGGACTTCACGGCTTGGTGTCCACATGTATATCTCCACCTGTGCTCTGAAGTCTGCTCATTTCTTTGAAATGATTTTTGGAGCAGGAATGGTTTAGTCATGACAAGGCACTTCTGTGGTCTGCCAGCTTTACAGTCAAAGGATACATTTTTTGACTTGGAACCAGACAGGAGCGTCACACAACCACCTTTGCAAAATGTATCCGTAGTTTAAATTGTCGGTTCCCAAGCTTTTCTGGTGAAGGATCGTACAAACAGACTATCAGACTTCGTTTTCTCTGTGCTCTGAACTGTTTGTTTATGGTGTCATTTACAGCTGTGGCACCATTGAGCACCACATTCGTTCACTTTGCACACAACTCTGTTGTGAAATAAATGTGGTTGTGTTTTTCTGCATACAAAAGGGAAAAGGAAACTCTTTCAAGGACTCCTGCATGGCAACTGGACTCCACTTTGGGACCCATTGAGAACTTAAAGGCATAGTTCTTCATCTCTTCCCTGTCCATAGAGAACTAAAGCCCCATCTTTGTCAAAGCTGTTGCATTTTTTCTGTCATGTTAATAAACATGACCTTTCTGATCATGCGCTGAGGACTAAACTGGAAGCCTTAGCAAGAGATACGTTTACACAGAGTCAGCCATGCCTGTGAGAAAAAAAGGTGAGTTAATGTGTGTACTGTAACTTGCCTCAAACCATGTAAACTGTAAATGAAGTATCCGGTTGCAAGAATGTCACAAAGATTTGACTATAGTCTAACAATGTTGTACAATTGTTAACATTTTCCATTTGTGGTTCTGTATATGGAAGTCATTAGTGGTTTTGATAGTTAAACTTGGTTTGCACCAGGTCAAGCATCTAAATAAATTGTCCTAGGCCCTTTACTTAACTTAGCATGATGTAAATCTATGACCAGATTATGATAAACCCGTTAATACCTTTTGTTCACATTTTTATTTACAAAATAACATTTATGTTATTATGTTTGACATACAGCAATGGAGATACTACACACTGTCCTTTAAACGTCTATTCTCTGCAGACACAGCCAGGGCCTTGGGGCTTTTGGAGGAATACTGCTCCAAACTGAGGAAGCCAGAGGAACAGCTGCTTAAAACTGCCATTCAGAGAGTGATGGTGATTTTCAAAAGCAACCTGTTTGAAGCCCTTCTCGGTAAGTCAGCAAATCCAGAAAGCAATGTGTGTCTCTTTTAGGTTAGGTTCCGCAAAACATGCCAACGTAATGGGAAGCTGTGTGAAATTATTTGTTTTTGTGTGAATTTTTAGGATGAGCTGTGAGAAACAATAAGTTGATAGCTGTACTTCTGATCACTGAATTTTTCAAGTGATACAAGAGAGAAAACGTAACTTGCATACCAGATGGGGAGGATTATACCATGTCTGCAATCTCACTATAGTGCACCAGCAGTTTGATAAATCCGGTGTTTACAACACAGGGTTCAGCAAGTACATTTTAGGAAAACGCTTACTCCTATATTTAAAAAATTGTTGTTTTTAATGACATTTGCTCACCTTGTTTTTGTTTGTTTTTTTGTTTCCAGGCTTTTTTTGTGAAATTAAGATGTTTTTGAACTTAACAGTACTTCCTTCAGAGCGCCTCTGGTATTTTTAACGTTGTTGATCTAGTTCGTCCGTCCTTTAGGTAAATAATGTGAGTGCTGACTCATTAGACAAATGATCGGCAAAATACACATATACGACTGTCTTCAAAGTTGTTGTGTAGCAATCAACGCTTGTTGTATGAAGCACTAAATGACGTAGACGTCAGTTTCCCTGATTCTGCGCACGTCTATGACAGCCACAACCGCCTTGTACTGCATTTACACAGCTGTTTTCACATGCTGAATAAGGCACTTCCTCATGAAGACATAGATCTTCTCAGTGAACATAACTGAGCAAAGTGATTTCTGGGATGTTTTTAATCTGATATAACACAATTTGAGTATCTTAACTGGATGCTGGATTAGAATGCTGATCATTTTCAGTAAAAATGTTCATAAATGAGCAACATGGTCAGCTGAGGCTTGTCAGTTACTGTTAGATCTGTCACTATCATGCTTGTTAACTATGTAATGTGGTGAAATGTGAGAAAACAGCTCAGCCACAATGTACGATTTGACAAGTTTCAAATCAGAAACTCTGAATTTTGGGTCAAAATGTATATGAAAATCAATAAATAGTATAGTAGAAAATAGTAAATAGAAAATAGTAATTATGTAAAAAGAAAATCACCCTGGACAGACATCGACATCTCCCATCCCCCTAAAGGACATGCTGTGCTTGGTGCTGTTCATAAAGCAACACACTGTATTGGAGCTGCTGCTTACAGAGCAGAGTGCACTTATGTTGCAGATCAGACAGATGAGTGGTTGTGCTATAGGGCTCCTTTCAAATGCTATGGATCGACTCTGTGAGCATCCACTCCACTTAGTGTTTTTGACCAGCTTTGTCTGTGTGGTCATTTTCCTAATCCTGTAAACTGACCGCTGTGCCACAGAAATTGACTCCACTATGGCATGCATTTGTGTCTGTGACCAAAGAGAAGCTGGAAAACCAGCCCTGCCTGGTATCACAGCGTGTGGACAAGCCATTCAGTGAATTAAGCATCTGCATAACTGCCTTCAGATCTTTGCAAAGAACTTGAGAGAAATAATCAAGCTGTTTCAAGTTGAAGTATTTCAGTCAGACAGTGAAGCTCGGGTGCAAAGGCTCAAGAAATACAAAGACATTTTCCTATTCTTGTGCCAAAAAGTATTTCAGTGTGCATTTGTAGCCCAATTTCAATCAATGATGCCAGGAAATTCCAAAAGTAAGCTAATTCACTGCTCTGTTCTGTCTGTAGTCACTTACAATTTGCATTCACTGAAACATTTTTGACTTTTGTTGCGTTAAACTACAACACTCTTATCCAGTGATCACTACACTCTTCCTGCCAGTGTTTCAACTGAAGCAAAACACTGCCAAGTCTGAAACAATATCAATAAATAAATAATACAAACAATATTGGTATCACTGCTGCAGCTGATGCACGGACATGTCTTAACACAGGGGCGTACTTTAGCACCTGTCGTATTTGCAATGGGTAGTCGACTAACAACTTAGCCTAACAGCAGCCACATGGAGATACACACTGCAGCAAATGTTGCAGCTTGGATTGAATTAGCTTCCTGATAGCGAGACATAGTAGAACAGTCCAGCAGCACTATTCCTGTTTAACATAGATGCACTGTCACTTCTTTATTAAGGAACTCAGTGTATTCACTTCTTGACTGTTCAGGTCAGCTGTAGACCAACACAGCGTTGAGGGTAATGGTAGTGATAATGAGAAAAGCATCTACCGAATGGTGAGACGCAAAATTTACAAACAGCAGAAAATAAATATGAATCAAATTTTCCCGTGCTAGTCACAGGGACTGCCACATCAGCTGCACTTGATGATATGGGACCATCATCCACAAAGACTGACCCTGTCTACAGAATATGAAAATACTAATGATTTTTATCTCCTCAGCCCGTCTAAACATAGACTTTAGTCCAGAGTTCTGCAGGAGAGTTTCCTGGGCTGTCTGGGTGCTTAAATTCAGTTTTTGCGTGGCACATTATTAAAATGACCAGCAATCAATCCAGGCCAACAATAATACAAAAACTTTTTCAGTCCTATTTGTTTGTGATATATCGGCAGTGACATTTCTGATAGGCAAGTCCCTGAATCAGGTCTTAAACCAATCTGAAGCTGTAAGTGCTGTCCAAGTTTGGTCTGGCCCATATTATTGTGTTTCCAAACCCGAACAGCATTTGACAAATTTGTGTTGCTGTGCAGCCCAAGTCAAGACTGAAAGGAGCGTGTTCAGGGTTCAACCTCTACAAAATTCAAACTGGCTGACCTGAGACCGAAGAGTACCTGGGATCACTTGAAACAAATATCAAAATTGACCTTATATCAATGAAAATAATTCTGATCCCTTATGCTGAGATGTCAGTCCACCATTTGCTCCATCACTCTTACGTGGCCCTTTAGGATGAACTGCTGATTCCCCCGAGCATCGTTAAGCACAGACAGTAAACTTTAATTTGATTTTCTCCAGTTGGTCCATGTAGCACCAATGACCCAGAATGACAACTCATCAAAACAGAGCAATGAATGAAGGCATGTGACCTTGTAAGCACCGTATACTCTGAATGGATCAAATAAATCTTCAACAGCCGGTAGCAACTCAGGTATACACTTACTCACGTTACAGTCATAAGTACAGCTGTAAATAACAGTCAACATTTATTGCAACAACGCAATGTAGTTTACAAAAAGCAGTTAATAGCTGTTAATATAATGGTTATGCACGTAGCTTATTTAATTTCTCCAAATTCAGTTTGATCTCTGAGATGATAGAAGAAGTGCAGTTCAACACATTTTCACCCAGAATTACCACAAATTCTTTTTATTCAACTGCTCATCATGTTTGAAGTTCTCATACCTTTGTTAAATGAGAGCTGTGCCTGTCCTTGTGGCACTTATACATGAAAATTGTGCCAAGCCATGTTGGGCCAATGGCCTGTTTTGTTTTACATTAAATTTGCACATGACACTGGTCAAGATAAAACAAGGTGAACCGTGAGGTTGAAGCAAGGTTGCAGTATGCTTTTTTTTTCTCAGGTGGCCTGTGGTGAAGTAGCGGTGCATTATCGCAAATATGTGTCGACAAGCATCATGGACGAGGAAGAACACATTGTGGTGTTTAAAAATGAATCACATTTCCTCAATTGTCCCTTTCCCTCTTTTCCAGATAAGTGCATAATTTGGAAAACTAAAAAAAATGGCCATGTCCTCTGCTTGCAACAGTGGTAGAGGTTTACTCCGGCCTGTAATTATCTTCTGATCCTGGCGCTGTAAATGAAGTCCTGTCCAAGTCAGGCTTTATGGCATACCATTATATTTTCATTTTGAACCCAAACTGGGATGAGAGTTTATTTTTAACCAACTGTAGCCCAGCTGAACCCCAACCAAGAAAACCCAATTCACATAACAACGCCTGTTTCCTGAAAATTGTTTTAAAAAAATCAGTATTCATCTTATATAGATAAAAAAACATGCTCTAATACTTTAGGCTAAAATGATAGAAGCTCCACTAACATAATTTAATTCATCATTATCTACAGTCAGTTTCATTTTATATAAATGAATAAAAAATCTGCGAATACTTTATGCTAAAATGATTTACATCAACTTAATTCTTCATTTCCATGGTCAACTTGAACTTTTAGACTTTTAGACTTAATAATAACTTGAATTGCCTCTCTTACTGTGAATGGTGTGTAGAATGAAGGCCTCAATGATATCCTCCACACTGGAAATCCTTGCTGTTATAACTTATTACTTTAAAGATGAAGATATGGATGCTGCTGTACACTGGTTTATGAACTATAATTCATTGGTCTAATATTACATTTTGCTGCATACACATTGCTTTTGGCGCGGACCTGCCCTGCTGAGCGGAACCCAGCGTGAAATTCTGGGCTTGGCCGAAGCCCTACGTGTATCTTATGTTTGACTTCCAAATGCAGCCCAGCCCAGCGTGACCCATCGGAAATATCAAGGTCTAATCAGCCGGGTCTCCGCCATCTTAGCTCTGCTTTGAAAAGCAACGCCCTGAAAGCTACCAAGTCATCATATTATCCTCAATTAATAAATGATAGTCTCTGGTAATCTCCAAACCTCATTCTGTTCAACCCACAAGCTGTGAAAGCCATCCTGCACATGGTGAACCTCTAAACAGAATAACAGTTTTCAGCATCAGCTATACTTCAGGTTCAACTTCCGGTGACTTTCCAACATTCTGACCTCTCTCCACTTCACTATCAAGCTTCATAACAGTCACTACTGCGTACTTTTACAACACCCGCTGTATACAATCATACTAAATCATCAAGAATTCTGTCACGTTCACATCACAACTGTTGTAACACAAAATCCTAAAAAATCTGCCATTGATCCTGATGACCTATCAAGTTGCCATTTCTAAACTTCCCCTCCTGACTAACATGTCTCTGCTGCTCAGAAATCATCTCTCCACACACAGCTCCCTCAAACGGATTCAGTCTTGCTTCAGAACAGGTCACAGCCCTGACTTAGCCCCAATGAGGGTTACCAACAATTTCTTGATGTGTAGCAGTCTCTGGACCAATCAGAATCTGGATCCTGTTAGATGTAAGGGCATACAGTTAGTCATTACATTTTACTTTTACACAAAGAAAAAAATGTCAGGGCATTCCAGGATAATTTGACTAATCTCATCCTGTGGGCAAATTAATCTGACTCTGTCCGTTGATCAGTAAGATGTCCCTCAGAGATCTCTCCTGGGCCCACTTCTTACTGTATCTGTGTGCCACCACAATATTAATATTGTAAAATCCAACCAATCTTGTCAGTAATCTTGTCAGTTGTGTCCCTCTACAGTAATCGTGGGAAGTCTTCGTAGGGGAGAGCTGCCCTTTTGTTTGGTTTAAACTCTTCTCCTGTTTTTCTGGATAGTCAGAGAGCTTAGCGTTGTCTTTTTGTTTCTTGTAGGGTGGAGGTTTTTGTTTTGTTATGTTGGCCTTGGTTCTCCCTGATGCTGTTTAAGTTCCCACTGGTCACATAAATGTTGTTTTTTGAGTTATCTGATTCCTCCCTGATAATTTAGCTTATGTTACCACCCTACATCCCCTAGACAGATTTAGGGACATAACAATGATGACAAATGTACACCCTTTATTTCGTCCCTCATCTAATGTCACTATCAAATTACAGTACATTCAAATCTGTGCTTGTGCAATTTCTCACGCATACATACTTACTTACTTTCTTACCTCTGTATAATTTACACTGGCTTCCTGTTGGTTGGTAGGTTCTGGTTCTGCATTCCATTGCCTTGTCAAACTTTTTCAGCCGTACACGTGTTCCTGCTCACTTGTCTCAGCTATGCCTGCTAATCTGCACCAACCCTGCTGTATACTCAGAGCTCCCAGAATTTGGAATTCCCCGCCTGATGAACTCAAAAATGTATCTAGCCTGGAAGCAAATTAAACCACACCTATTTGTAATGTTAACGCAGATAAATAAGGGCTTTGCTTTTATTTAGCTCATGTTTATGTTGTCGTAAAGAGTATTGTTTGATTTATGTTCTATATGATTTAACCTTTATATTCCTATACTTTTCAAACAGTAGCGCTTTGGCTCTGGAAAAAGAGCATTACAAATATAATGTATCATAATTACTACAGTGCAAAACGATGAAATTACATATGACAAGGAAGTTAAAACACTACACTATCATCACTCCACCAGTATCTCCTTTATATTTGATTTGTTTGTTTTTAATCTAAGTGTGCGATATTTTATTATTGTAAATATATATTAATTCCTTCATATCCATTCCTTACACTACCTTTCCCGTCAGAATGATTCAATAGCCCGACAATCCAAAGGAAATGTTTTTTTTAAAGTAACATATATTAACTGCGTGGACAAGTATAGAGATTATTATAAATGTGTAATCTTTTTCCACGTCCACTTTCATTGCTTACATAATGTTCTGTGACAGATGTTGTCTGGCATCATAGTGGCATTTTCCATGTTGCCTTGCATGAAAAATGTATTTCCGCGGTGCAACACAGGCTTTTTTGCAAAAGCAGTATTGATTACTATTTGTCTGCTGACCACTACAATATACAGTGAGCTATGTGGTAAAGAAATTGTCTGTCAATGATCAGGGTCTATAAAGTATCAGGATAATTTGTCTGACAAGGAACAGAGTTACTTTTTAAATTTTTACTTTTGTGAAATATACTGCCAAGAGAAGTAATGAGTATTCCAGGTATTGTTGTTTTATTATCATCATTTAAAATATGGCAGCCATGAGGGACAATTGGTCTAGCAATGCAGCCAAACACAGTTACAACTCCGTTATGGAATAAATGCCTCCTGAAATAGATGTAATCATCTTATAAAGCATTAGGTGCTGTCTAATCTGGCCTGTGGCGTGGGTGCCCCCGCTAATCCCCATCACTGCAGAGTGGATCCACGTGTGGATTAACCCATTCATCAACCTCCCCCACTATTTGTTGTCCAGTAACTCCTCTGCACAGTTGAAGGTCTTACCGATGTGTTTTCAGCTCTTGCTTCATATTGATTCATGCGTCCATAGCTAAGCCTGACATCTGTCTGATTCCAAGATGGCGTGTCTCACCATGGGTGCTAATATTTTCCATACATATTTGGAATACTTAATCCTGAAAGTGAAGATGACACTGTTGTCTGGATTACATACTCTGAATTGTTACATATTATGTCATTGTTGATCCTCATTGAATGGATTAGTTTGAAATGCATGTTTCTGATACGCATTCGAGTTTTATGAGATTACGTGATGGGCTTTGCTGATATCGTTGCATTTGTTGTTGCACTCATAAGTACGTTGTTAAAACTACGTAAGTATACGATTATGAACATGACTTTTGTTTCTGATAAACAATGCGTGGCATCCTGTAGTGACCCACGCATTCCTAGGATGAATGTGAACGATCGCCGGTCATCAGTGTGCAGTCTGGCCCATTTTTTTAGACCTAACAAAGAGCTTGTTTGGTTATTGGATAATTTATATTATGGATGTCTTGCATTTCTTTCATTTGTGTTGTGCTTATGGTTTAGTGATTAATTTAGTTAATTATGTAGTCATTCTTGTACACATACAATGCTACTGCTAATCCTTCTGCTGCTAGTTGTGATAGTTTTACAATAATAACTTAGTCCCAGGTGTGGTATAGTGGATCAGTGAAAAGTACTGTTACCCTGAATGGCTTCCAGATTTGAATCTGTTTGTGTTCTGTCTGTGTGGAATTTGTCTATTTCTTCTTCCAGTGTCAGTGTGGGCGTTCTCTGAGTGCTTCAAATACATTTTATCAATATCTTTAAATAAATACCGGTATGCATTCATATGTACTATACTATATTTACTATTTAATTGCTGGGGATTTTGAATGATTGCTGCACTAATTCAGCATCTGTCTTCAAAACAAGACAGACATTGTTCATTGACAATCTTTAACATGAAAATTATGGTCTGTCAGCACTCTTGGCAACCATCTAATTGACAATACATCATGTAGTCTGCACGGCTGACCACTCCTTTTAATGGGACATACAGTAGGAGCCATGTCTCACTGTTCTGCTGCAGAGAAAGAGAGGGAGATACAGCAAGGCTTCTCTTTTTTCTAACCTACTCTCAGTATTAATTGAATTCTTCCCAGGCAGACTGTTAATACCAGTGAGAGTTCAAGTTTACTTACAGGAAGAGGTGGGACAACTTGACAGTTTTTCATCTGGCATACTTGGACAATAGCTTTGAGCCATCTTTGCTTTTAATTACTTAAACTTGTCAGTGCTGTGATGTATACTTTGCAATGCTTTACATAATAAGAAGTAGAGTTTCAGCTTTACCTTGCAAAAGCTCACTATGTATAATAACAGGCTGTTCGGGTTAAGACTCTTTAAGGCCCTGGATCAGATTGACACACAGAAACTGATTGGCCAGCTGTGAAAGGCCTGGAAACACTCTCAGACACTCAGTGTTGCTGACTAAACACTTACTTTTCTAGCCTCCTTCTTTGTAGGTGTGTCTAAGCAGGTGTGAAGAGTTCTTTATGTGTTACTTCGATGTAAACACGATATAGGAGCAGAGCACTATTCCAAAAGCTTAAACACAGTTCAGGTGGGGTTTGTCTTACTGTGTGCATTTCTGTTGGTCTCAACCAAGCTTTTGCAACTTCCATTATATTCAACACATCCACACTTCCTACGATTACTCTACAAAAAATGAGGGAATATATGGATAACTTACCATATTTAAAAGTACACATGCACACTAATTTCAAACTGTGATGTTTTAAGTCCAAAGAAATGAATTGGAATGTAATTTATGTGACCTTTCATTTACCAAGGTGTCTTCCTTTGTCATGCCATGAAGTAACAGACAGTTACCAATGTCTCTTCTGCCTTTTACTATTGGTACAATGTAGCAGTCAGTTGCTGACCTTCACAGAAACTGGACACGATCGTTTTAAAGGCTTTATCTGCATTTAATAGATTATAGGAGCTTTAGATCATTGGTTGATGCAAAGTCATTTTCCACAACCTGTCATTATATCGATCAAGGCTTAACGACACATTTTGGACGGGTTAGATTTATTTTACAGTATCTGTTTTAGGCAGGCTGAACAATTACAGCTCCCAGGTTGTAGGTAGACAACATCTCTTTTCATATTATCCATGTTTGACTTGAACTGTGCACTTTCCCCTCTAAATTTATTTAAATCATCCTTTGTTTCAGTTACTGTAGAAGTTGTCCTGTTGTAGCTATATTTTTGATTATCCGGTGATCATGTGGTGGCCACTGAATAGACACTGAAGGAGGATCATCACAGTTACATAGACACAGTTGAGATATGAAGTAATGCCACCTTGTGGAAAAAGATAGTCAGTTCACATATGCTTGAGCACTTCATCACCACAAGAGGTCAACATGTCTAAATGACTTTTATGTTCAGCATACTAAACATACTAAACATTATTTATGACACTCATACACATCGGCAGCAATTGTGGATTTGTATGTATGAGATTTTGATTAAGGCTGTGGTTTATAAAGTGACCTGACTGAGATGGACAATGTTCATGCCCAGACAAATATTTGCTTAAATCCTTTAATCCACACTGCTTTACCGCCAAGTCACTAATGAACCGCAGAAAAAGTGGCTGTAGCACGCACAAATCAGCACAACCCTAATGCAAAAGACAATTTACGAAGAGTGTTTTCATCAGGAAAAATTCACAGCTTATGCAGTTCAATTTCCACTGTCATTTTCTTCATCAATATATTTGAACCATCAGAAGCAGTATAATTCATAAATGTGGCTCATGTGTGACTGTGTGAGCTTTTCCCATAATGAGAAAAAAAAAACCTCAACTATCTTCTGCCATAGATTTTGTTACCATGAATATTTGTATATAGTTTTGGGACATAGTTTCAAGATTTCTTGTGTGCGTTGCCATGAGTGTTAAGAATAATGGTACTTTGCTTTGTGTGCAACAGAAATATTAACCTGTCAGAAAAAGGCGTGCTGATACTGTATGTTCTAGTGCATGTTTATCAAAAGTAAGAAAGGTGCAAAATTACCACGGTGACCGCGGAGAAAACCACTGCTGCAGCAGGAACATAATAAAGATGGAGAGCGTTGAAATGTCAAACATTCATACTTGTGCCCACACAACATAATGAATACCTCTGAGCGAAGTTTCAGGCTGGGGGTGTGTATATTGCTGTAGTATTGATTGAACAAGTTTGTTTGAGAGTAATGGTTTCATTAACATAGGATTTTACTCTGATTTAATGTCTGTTAAAATCAAGTTTAATATTAAGTCATAATTGTTTTTAACAACATTTTGAGCTCCAGTAGGGGGAGCCATACTACAGGGTTTACAATTTCTATTTCTAACTCCAGTGGTCTTGTGTCTGCCTTTGCCAAGGCACTCAGCGTCTCCCTTTGAGCTAAATTATCAATTTAAGTCAAAGAGGTTAAGCTTTTGTTGGGTTCACACGATAAGATAAGAATGTTGTCCAGATTCACAAATCAGTGAATTGTTTTACTGTTTTTATGGCTTGTGTGTGTAGGAGATGGAAGTGGAATAATATAATGTGAATTATGTGTGTTACGTAACAGAGAATGTCTGGTGCACTGCCTGTCTGTCACAGAAAATGAAGCAGAAGTTTATTAGAGCTCAGTGCCAGCTTAGTAATTCCTCCCACACTTGTAAGGTTATTAACACACCCACACACTTAGCTGACCCTGCTCAAACTGTCTTCGCTTTGCCTCAACCCCATGGCTAAACTGTTATTATGGCAAATTGCAGCCACACACTCAGTCATACAGTATGTTACAGTTTTCAGCCTCCCATCATGCTTAAGGCAGTGTGTAGGCATGGAGTCATGAAGCTGTGGGTTATGATTCATCAATTACCGCAATCTCCTAATACTGTTCCGCTGCCATTTCACATTTCGGCTGCACATCCTCTGAAATCTTCAGATTTATTTCTCAGTTTGCCGTAAACAGTTCTGAAATGTGTTTTCCCCCAGTTATCACAAGCGTCAAAAACACTACTGAGCATATCCACTTTAAAATATGAAGAAAATAAAATTTAAGAGACCATATTATGTTTTATGACATTTTTCTCATTTCAATATTGCAATAAAGAAGGAAGTATGTGGTGAACATTGTCAAAGATGCCAAAATGAACTCATAGGGCCTAAACTGTGCTTCATTTTTGATCAGATATTTACTTTTGTAACATGTTTATTATATCAATTTAATACAACTCTTACCTATGGTTGGAGTTATTGACTGTTTTGCTAGTAATACATTTTTTAAAATTGAGATGAAAGCTTTTTTGGCTGTTTCATTGGCTGGGACTATTGAGAGACACAGGAAGGACAGACTGGAGGGAAGTGTTGACAGGCAACAAACGGCCAGAGCCGTAATTTAACGCGGGGCTGCTGCACTCAATGCGGTGTGTGTTGGACCACATAAAGAATAATTGTAAACAATTTTAAAGCCACGCTCCAAAACTGTGACCAAAAAGCTTCTCGTTTTACATGGAAAAAAGTAAAGTGGGACTGCAGCGCGTCCAGCAATTTCCATATTACCTCAGAAACTCGAATGGCAACTCACATTGTTTCTATGTAAAGCCACCTAGAACATCTTTGTGTATGTGCGACCGTGTGCGACACATAGGTCTCAGATATTAGAATAGAAATGTTGATAGATGGATTTCATCACTGTCAGTGTTTCCATTTTTGCTTCTCATATGATATGTTATTACTTGTATTGTAGTCAGTTTGTCTTTACTGATCTTTGTTTTTCTATTGAAATCTCACTGAGTGCAACACAGTATTAAGTAGATTCTGATTTCCCTCTCACCGGGCCTTCAATATGGGAGTAATCATTGCTGAAATGATGAAGATGTAAGATGGATTTTTGACTTAGGCAGGAGCGAAAGATACCTGAATTATGGAGGCATTTAAACTTTCTGTCTCAGATCACTGTTTGCAGCCATTTGTTACTGTGTGTCATATCGCTTTGCACAGCAGCATGAACAGATGATATTAGGGATTATTTCTATTCAATGCATGATATTTGGATTGCACAAAATAATACATGAATAGTGACCAAAATACACAATTTTTTACATGATAGGACACATATGTGGTGCTCTTGCCCCTTTTGGTCTCATGGTTCAACAGACAGGTCAGTGTTTGTCTTTATTCTCCAGACATTGATGTTTTGTGTTGTCTCATATTTGTGTGTAGGCCAAACTCTTTCCATGTCATCTCAGATTTGACCAGCTTTAAAAACTGCAGCAGTTTTTTTTTTTTTTTTTTCACAAGAACTGACATTCTGAAAAACATGCACTCAGCATTTGTTTCCATGGAGATGCCACGAGGTGAATGTCTCGATGAACCTGGTGGATCCCGACTTGCTAATATTGTTTTTCACTTCTCTGTAATATACCCTCCTGCATAAATACTGCTGTTAAATTTATGTCTTTCATTTCCTGACCTTTTTTTTTTTTACGGAAACCATTTTGGACTTATATCTAGTTAAAGCCAGACTCTATATTAAGTAACAACATTCATTTGCATGAGTTTTTTCATTTTTATTAGATTTTTTTGTGGCATACGGTTTATCATCTGTTGCTCTACATTAAGCAGTTCTGTCCCTTCCAGCCTTCACATTTATGCCTTCACTGGTTATGCTGTTGCTCTAAAAGTGAGGCAAAGAGGATGTAAGCTGTAGACTCAGTGGTATGTGAAATAAAGAGCACACAGGTTGATGGGAGCGTGGAACTCAACAATCATCCTCCTGCTCTAACTGTTTACACTCGCAGAAAAGCTAGAATATCTGTCGTCATTTTATATCGAGGGGTTCACATCTATAATCATCATACCATACCGTTGTTTGCTGTAGTTTTAGTGTTAGATAGTGCAAAATTGTCAATTTGTTGTTGGTTGTGGCTGCCACCACAGGCCGTAAGCTCTTTTCTCATACAATATAAGCTTATTTTTTCTCCCTATTTATGTCCTAGTCACAAAATTTTTGGATGCCTGGACTTAAATATACCGCTTAAAACACTGCATTTCTGAATTAAGTCCAGCCTCTTCAACACCATCCATCTGATCTGACTATATATTATTGTTACCTTGAGCAAAATGAAAACCATGCGACAGAGCAGTGATGTATTATCAATAATTGGTATCCTGCATGTGGTGGGAGATAGAAGGATTAGCTGGCACCTTCGTCACTGTGGAGGAGGGCTAGCTCTGGGGAGGGGATGCAGCTGGAGTAATCACTCCCCAGTGAAACACAGTGACACCGGAGCAATCACTTTAAACCCCAGCCCACTCCACCCACCCATTACGTAAGCATTACGATCGCAACTCTGTGTTATAACAGCGTGGCCGTGCTTGCTAGCTGGGATTTTGTGCTCATTAAAGGAAGATATCAGTGAAGGAGCATGCAGAATGTGTGCGTCAAAGTGAATGCAAATCTCCTTAGATCCACTGCAGGGTTGCCTAGGAAACCCAAAGGGTTGAGTGCAGCATGTAAACTGTCATTGTCAACTAGTTAAAAGCAAAAAGTGATGAGACAAAGCAAAAAAGACATGTAATAATATGATTACAACTGTGTTCCAAACTATTGCAGCATATTTTAGAACACTCTGTAACTCTTAATTCACAGTGCTGGTCAAAATAGCTTTATATCACTGACATAAGATGACTTTGACTTTTTAATTTTCATTTCCAATTTATGCATTTTAGGGCGGCACGGTGGCATGGTGGTTAGTACTGTTGCCTCACAGTTAGGTTAATCACTCCTGCCATTGTTCCTGACCAAGGCAAAGGTGGAAGATCTGGAGTTGGTCCCTAGGTGCTGTTTTGTGTGTGTTTGAATATGCATGTGTGTGCTGCCCACTGCTCCTCATTGAGGATGGGTAAAAATGCAGAGAATTAATTGCCCTACGGGGATCAATAAAGCACCCTCCTTTCTTTCTTATCATGGTTTGTATAATGATTCCCCTCCACAGCAGCTTTGCCATCAGCAAAAAACAAAACAGTTTGTCAATATCTAGATGGAAACTCATCACAGTGAATAACTGATTTTTCAGGACATTCAAAACGGCAAAGTGTGAAAGCAGTTTCCTCTGGATAAACAGCTCCCATTAATGGTCTATCAAAGGATGAATATGCCAGATTTCTTTTCTTTTGAGATTGGTGTGTTTGTTTTGAAAAACATGACAAAGATATCCACAAAATCCTCTTTAATACGATTAAAAGTCCCTGCTTGATTTCCTTAATTTGCAAAGAAACATCCAATTTAACATCTTCTGCAAAATACATAATAATAATGATCATATAGATTTGAATCAACACATAATACTCAACATTTGGTTTGGTGGGGCGCACAGGATTCTTAATCTCTGTGTAACCACAAGGCATTTTTGTATTGTCATTTTAGGTACCTTGTACAAAATGTATGCCTTTTTGAGGTCCATGGAGCAAATGCAACATACAGTAGCTAGTATATTGTATATTACATAAAAATATACATAGTAAGTAGAATAGTAAAGAATTCATATAGGTTCAATATGAATGTTTTAGTTGTTACCTATACACTATCCTGACAATATACTGTACGGTAGAGCCTCTGTGTTAAATCACTGTGGCTCGAGTCACTAACCAAAGAGATTATCTTACCTGACCAAAGGAATCACCCTTATAGGTGAAGATTCGCAGCACCCACTTCATCACAGGGACAGTTAAGGTTGTTTCCTGGGTGGCTCATAGTCCCTTTTACACGCAAACCATGTGCCTTAAATACCATTCAAGCTGCCATGACTAAAGCAGCTCAGCCGCACAAAGGGTGAATGACTCGGAGAGCAAGGATGACCAATCTGAAGCTGGTGGCTAGTTGTATCAAGCTCTGAGTGCCCTAAGTTAAGCGAGTGTCATAATTGAAACATGGTATTGGTGTAATAGATAACATACTGCATATATGGACACTATAGTCATAACAGAGTCGTAACATCTATTGTTGGAAAAAGTGGAGTTAAATAGCAGACAGTTGGAATGGACGCTAGTTGTGTTAAGCACATTACCCAAGGGAGAGAGAGAGCTGAATTAGAAATCAGCCATGTGGGGTATAAGGTCATTGTCTGCATTGAACAGAACAGGCGGCCTCTATGTGCGAGGATTAGTCTTGTAGTTTGCTTGCCATCAGGCATCTGGTCCTCTCCCGGCTCACTCTTTCACAGGACCACAGCATGACTGGAGAGAGGAGAGAAGTTTTCTTGCGCTGTGAGTTACTTTTGGATCTTGAATCTGTTAAAATGAAATTGTGGACACTCTTTTGTTCCTTAAAGGTCCTGCTTATGAATCGATATAGACAGTTAAAATTGATAGTGCTGAGCATTGAGCTTCTGCAAGTTTGATGTCATATGTGATCTTACAAAATTTGGCTGGAAAGTGTGTCTTTCATGCTTCCTAACTTTACTGCAATAATTATCAAATCGATGACTAGCAAGAGCTGTTTATCAAGTGTATAATATGGATATTATCTCTTTAAGCAGAAGCTCATCTCTTTGTATGTTTACCATTCCAGAGCTCCTGGAGGATTTGCATTCATTTTGCTGCATTTATTCATATCTTCACTGTTTGTTTTTTTTATTCATAGGAATGACAAAATGTGTAAAGGTATGCCGAAAAATGTGCAAGAAAAAGTTGTATCAAAGTTTGTGTACACTTTCTTAAACATAAATATGTGGAATTATATGGGTTTCTTTAGGGAGAGTGAGACAATACTGTCCCCTGTGCCTGGTGGTGAATGCTAATAGCTTGTTGTTAATGATTTCCATTTAAATGTAAATGTTGCTTTTATGCGCAGAGACGAGGCTTTGGACTGGTGTGGCAGATCACATGTTAGGGGTCTAGTTCTTTTGGTAAAACACGGGTAGCCATTCAAAGACAGAGTGCTTGCGTTTTGATCACAATAGCACTTACACCGAGTGCCAAACAAAGAGCCCACTTGAGTGATACAATGCAGAGGCTTAGCGGTTTATGTTGTAATGATGCACCAACAGATGTTGAGTCCATCTCTCCACAAGATTGTAATGCAAGCAAGGCTGAGATTATGCTGAGATTCAGAGAAAACACAAGTAGCATATATGTAGGTTCAATTGTTTGTACAGATATGAGCACTGGTCTTGTAGAGTGTAAACATGTTTTCAATCATTTTGTAATTGAGTTTTTATGACTGAATCTTATTTTTTTTTCTTTTTATTTTACACCTACTATCACAGTGTGTAGATGCGTACACACTTGTAAACAAAATAACAACAATAAATGATGGAAATATTATTCAGAAATCACAGGTTCCCCTTCAGAGCTGATGATGCAATTATATTGCGGTGCATTTTGCTGCATAAGTGCACAGGGTTTCTTTGACTTCCACTGTCACAGCAGCTCAAAACAGGCAAAAGACACAAAAAGAACAGAATGAATATACAAGAGAACACAGATATAGAAATATGAAATTTTATATTTTTATGTATTTATTTATTTATTCTATTAATACGTATTTATTAGTTTCTTGATACATTAAGCCAACTTTCTTGGTCAAGTTGTGAAGTGGGATGTATGTTACTCTTGTACTCATGAGTAGTTTGTTTTTACAGTATGTTGTATGTAGAACAAGATGTTTGATGCTTGGTAAAGTGCTTGTGTCTGACAAATAAAAGATCATATTGACATTAAAAGTACAGTACAAAAAAATGATGAATTAAAATTATACGAAAAATAATATGGTTTACGCTGGTGTATGTCTCAAATGCATACAGTGTTGAAGCTGCAGACAAGTAAAACAGCATCTAAGTCTATTAATATTTGTTTCCCCAGATATCCAGGAGTTCTACGAGGTGACTTTGCTAAACACACATAAGAGCCACGAGCAAAAACTGGAGGAGGTCAACCACATGGCTGAAAAGTGGGAGCAGAGTGATTCGCACCACAACTCTGAGCTCACACCGTCTGCCTGTCCAGTGGAAGAGGTGAGTCTAATGTCAGAGGTTTTTAGGGAGCACAAAAATCCTGACAGTCTGGCAGGGATAGGCTCACACAAGTTTACACAAGTTCACAGCAAATAACCTCATTAAATTTAGCAGCACCTCTCTGCATTAATTTGCATGTTCATGAGCAAAAATAGATTTCATGGGTTACCTTAATTAGTTTCATAATCAGCACAACTATTTATGTTGAACACGATAGTTATTCAACCTGTTATTGAACATAAGTTTAGAGTATATCCCGTATTGATCACAGTCCATGATACCTCTTTATTATCGCTAAATGGCAATAGAAATGGTCTTCAGGATAAGTTTGAAGCAATCACAAAGAATTTAACAGCAGTTTGTTTACTTTATATGTTGGCACATTGTGCATTTTGCCTGTTCCTGTGCCAGTTTCGTACAGTACAGATCTTCAAAGTGTACTGTTTATGCTTGGAAGCATTTGTTTCAAAGAGTTTAGCAGAGCTTTGAAGCAACCATTGGCTCCTCTTAAGACAGAATCTTGTAAACAAACCAGTCGAGTTTCTTTGTAGATGAGAAACACATTAAAGTTTGTACATTCATGCTGCAATAAAAATCCTCATTCAAGCCATGAGTACATTTATGTACTAATGTAAACGGGTGAGCATTGTCAACCATAATATTACTTTCACTGTTTCCCGTACGACAGGAAAATAACACATCTGCAGTGTTTTCTGTCATCATAACTGGCATCAGATTGTGGGTCTGTCTTGAGATTTGTTTGAGACACTGCTCTGTTGTTGTTTTTTATTACAATGATTTTGTTTAGCTGCTTATACAGATATTTCCCAGTAGATTCAGTGGGCTTTGATGTGGTGACAACTGAACTTAATTTGGAATGTGATTCTCCAAAAGTACATTTGACAGTCTTCCCTTGACCTTAACCATTACCTCTGTGAATACATGTATTAACAATGAAAGTAAACAGATTAGAATGTTGGTCATATAATGCAAGCAAGGCCATTTACAGCCTGTCTTAAGGAAGGCAGAAGGCTTTGTCCTCCAGGCTAAGGCTGTCACAGTCTCAACCGTTCATATCTGAGAAATCATTTCACACAAACAAAATATAGTCTGTGAGGCATAATGAGTGTACCTGCAGGTGTATGAGTCATTTGTGTCAGCCTTCTTGCGGGGAGCTGCCTATTGTTTCACCCCACACACTCTTTTTGGTCATGGTCAAGAGATCTCATTTTAAAGAATGTTGCACCCTATGACCATAGGGTTAGGCGATATTGCACTGTGTATACCCACAAAATATATTTAGAATAGTGCCAATGTCTTTGTTTACATCAAGAGATAATGTGTTTTGCTACATCCTGAAGTGTTTCCCCATACTGTTGATATTAGTCTGTCTTGAGAGCCCCCCGCCTGTAACAAATTATGATTTGCGAGTATTGTTAGCGTACAGCGATGTCCCAAAAACGCCTGAAATGAATGGGAGGAGGAGCCCGGTTCAAGAGCCTCGCATAGCAGAGTGGCTGCTGCAGTGGTCGCAATCTTTACAATAGTCACTATGATACACACTGCAGCTTGGAATGAAAGAATGCACGAATGATGAAAGACACACTATCGCCATGTAACTGTTCCATCACATCGACATCACGCTGGTAAAGTGTCCACATACTCCGGAGAGAATTGGTGTGATTAGCGATGACCTACCGGGGTGGTTAATTATCCACCAGCATTTTTGATAACAGATTATTAAAAAGTACAGTCACTTTCATATACTACGGAAGTCTTTTACACTAGTTTTGTTTTAATAAAATATGGAGTTTCTGCTGATACTGAGTGGATCCAATATTGGTATTTTCCCGAACTGGGCATTGCACAGTTGATCCATTTAGATATATATGGTAGCTGAATATTTGTGAAATACAGCTTAAAATTCCCTTTAATATTTTCCCACCTTTTTTAAAGTTTTATATTGCATCAATGAAGAGACTTTTGTCTTGTTTTGCTCTGATGAGGAGGTTTGGAGAGGAAATGGCCACCTGACTTTAGCAGCAGCATCAGCATGAATGGCTCACTGAAGTTCTAATAGAAGTTTTCAACCAACAGAAGCCTTGCTCTAGCTTGAAGTCATTCAACCTCTTAATCTGGCATGAGATCTGTTTAAATATTAATGACAAGCTTTCACATCCTAATCCATGTAAGAGCTCATTGCTTAGATTTGAAAAAATGTGGAACATCCTTTACAGCCACACCACAGTCACTCAGCAGGAAGGAGAAATGTGGAGGTTTTAGCCATCTACATGAAACTATTTACAGTTTCAATGGACAAACTGCGTGCGTGTGTGTGCGTGTGTTTGAGACTGCATGTGTAAGTGAGTGAATCTGAGCTGATAGATGTGAACTTTCTCACACTGTGATATTCTAATTAAAGGGATGGATTGGAGCCTGCTGAATAGTTGACAGCTATGAAAGACTGAAAAAGCATGAAAGACGATTCAAAGTTTTCCTCTCAGAAGTTTTTACTTTGAGAATGTTTCAAGAACAAATTGTTTGTAGTGTTATGCAGTCTATATTTTATTTTAGCATATGTTCATAACATCAGTCAGATTAATTCATTTGTTTATAATGCTCTATACAACATAACACAGTTTAGAGTGGACATCCTATTCTTCATCTTTAAGCATCCATGGTAAATTTGAGTGAAACTGGTGCCCCTTAGAATCAAAAAGCTTTAATTTTATATTCACCGCTTTAACAAATGCCAGGCCTTTGTAGGCAGAAATTAAATGTGCAGAGATAGTAACCTCCTTTGAATTGCAATGCCACAGCTGCCCATTTCTGTGGAGAATATGAGATCACAAACCGAAATAAAAGTGCTTCAGACGAAGAACTTTAATGAAAAAAAGTACATCACAAAAGGTAAGTGATATCTGCTCATCCTAGGAGACTGATTGGAATACTCAAAATGTCATATTTGAATGTCTACATTTTAATAAAATGAAACATGACATGCTGGAACAGAGGCTATCAGCCATCTCATACCTTAGCCACCGTATTATTCTACACGTATGAAACGCTAATGAAATAGGCAGCATTAGATTTTGTATCATATCAATGTATGACCTTCTTCAAAGTCGCTATCGTCCTTGTCCAGTGTGAAAGGCTATGTCAACTGCAAATGTTAGCACGTTTGATGTTTTAGTTGTAATTAGACGAACCAGTTTGATAATCCACTCGTAATCCTCTTCTACACAGACAACCCTTTGCATCATAGCAGCCTCTGCTCCACTGCAGTAACAGAAAAAAGGGGTGGGGTGTTACAACACGCAGGCGTTTCCAAATACACACTCTTTGTAAGGTTTTTGTAGGGTTTTAGATACAGCCCCTCTATGCTGTTGTGTCACTGTGCAGGCGTAATCCAGTAATTCCAGGATAGGGATAAGTGAAAGGGATTAGACCCGTCCTCAGAGACGAATGACCCCAGTGCCCCCACCATGTGGTCATTTGTTCATTGCTGTTACACACCATGTGTTGTTTTGATGAAATATTAGGTAAAGATTGTCAAATAATGACAGAGGACAGATGTCTCCATCAAAATAAATGAGTCCATCCTGATTATCAGCAATAAAATCAATTAACTCTTTTATATAATTTGTCAGACAAAGAAAGAAACAGAAAAAAGATAATAAACAAATTCGGTGAATGCTGTTGCCATTCCATTAGCATAATTTCCATCATTTGTAACCATCTGTAGTTCTGTGACTGATAAATACGGTATGACATCTTGATCTTGATGTACAATCTTGAACACAGTAAAAAATGTCCTGCGTTTACAATTCGTTTGCGGTGAAATTAAAAACTAATAATTTGCAGGCAATGGCATCCGTAGCCAATCTGTTCACTTAACCATTGTTTTTTTTCTCCTATCATTATGTTGAATCATTTTTTTAACTGCCAGATTTAACACGATTGAACTTGCTGGGAAATAATTGCACTACAGCATTTCATGCACTGTTAAAATGAAATCTTTCTAGAGACACACGTGTTGGTTGTGTTGAGGTTGTTTCAAAGCTTCCATGTTTCACATTCATATCGACCAAATGCAGTTCCTTAAACCTCGGTGTCTAGTCTCACAGAATAAATTCCTCTTCTTTAAGATGTTCTCCTCAAATCCTCAAGACTCGATTTACGCGCTGTACAATCTTGTTTTTGAACTCTGTTTTTGCACCTCACGTTAGTGGTGATGATCAAGGTCAGGTAAATGAAGTTTTTCCTCAGCCTACAATATTTCACTCAGGTTTTACTTGCTTACTGTAGGTAGTCACAATAAAACAAGTTTACCTGGTCCACATATTGCAGCTGCTCCTCCATGCCTCTCTACCACACTGTTTTCTCTGTTTTATTGGCTCGTTCAAGTTCTCAACATACAGACCGTTGGTGTTATTTTGATCATGCGGTTTGTGAGGCCGATCGAAGTTTTCACAGTTGCCCTCGACTTCATTGTTAAATCTATTATTGTGAATTTACACAGCTCCCCTGGCATGATTTCATGGCTCTAAACTGAAGTTGCAGTCAGTTGGAGTAGTTCCACATCGAAGTCTTTAACAGTTATCAGAATTTCCTCAGCTATGTTGAATGATCCTTGCGGATTTTCATGCTTGTCAGAACCCTTTGGAACCTATTTTTCTCATGCCTAACGGGTTTGTTGAATTGGTTTTGTTGAATCTCTCAGGTTTGTCAGTTATAAATTTGAGTAATTGATTTATTTAGTCAATGTTAATGTTGAGAACTGTATGACAGGAAGCATTATTAGTAGTTGTGTAATTATGTAAATGAAGGAGGGACAGGAAGCTCTTCCATATATTCAAAGACATTCAAAGAAAGATAGAAACAAAATTAAAGATCAAACATAGATTAGGTGAATGAATAGGGCTTATGTTAGGGAGTAAGAAAATTCTGAGGTCCATATATTGGCCAAGTTAAATATATATATATATATATGAACTATGAAGTACAAATTAGGCTTTAGTCACACTCCTACTAATGGTATAACTTAGCATTATAAGCAGAATGGACTGTGGATAAGGTAAAAAAAAAATCTGCGATTATAACTTCAGAAAAACTGTGTCATTCAGACACACACACGGCACTGAACGCACGCATATACTACTAAACACATGCCTGCTCTCTAGATTACGCATTCAAACACGTAATCTCTCGTGTACATATGATCGCGCATGTACATGTATAACTTCTCATACACGGTATTAAGATTACACATTCACACAGGTGCCATATTTAGCAGTGCTTTGTGCTTGTTTTTGGTTTGTGGGAGCTTGCAATGATGTGTGTGTGTGTGTGTGTATGACTGACACAAAAAATTGCAAATTCGTAGGTAATAATGTCAGAGAATCTGGCTCATTTTTTTTTTTTTACTGATAGTGGCTGTAATACATTTTTCTTACATCACATGTAAGAAAACACAGAACATTATCGTTGTGAAGACGCTCGGAATGAGAATATGGATGGGCAGACTGTGCACGCTGAGACAGCTACCGTGGTAACAGGCAGGTCAGTCTGCCCATCGGTTTGGTTTGGTTTATTTCAGGAGTAATTGTATTACAGATATAGGATTTATCAAATTCTTTTTTCAGAGTATTTGATTTATTTAGGAGGGGAAGATGATTTCTACAAATATAACCAATTGTGTTTCTACAAAAAATATCCTACCCTACCTTCAAGCTTCATAAATTTGGCTTTATATAAGGTAACGTTAAGGGTAGAATGGACTACGACACTCATATTAGCTTCCACTCAGCTGACAATGTAGTAACTATGTTGTTAGCTTGCTAGTTAATGCTTGTTGTTATGGAGAGTAAAAGATATAGGGACAACTTTGTTTTATTTACTTTCCAGCATTTTGTCTCACCAAATCATAAGACAAAGCATCTTTTACTGCCATGAAAAGGTTTTAATATTGGCACATATTGGTGAACATACATGATGATCCCGATATACTTGTGACTGGGCCAATATAGGCCGATAAAATGAGCGGACCGATATATCGGTTGGGCCGCAGATGTGAGCATGATGTTAATGTGTAATTATTACATTATTTTCCCCTCTCTACTGTGACCGACGAGCCCTTTATCAAGATTCGATAACATCTTTATGTAGTAACTTGGTGCAATTGAACATTGTGATGTGTTCATACAATTTAAAAAGTAATAATTTCTAAGATCTAATACCAGCCTGTGATAGATGCCAGCTGTCTCCTGCGAACCTCATACACATGTTCTGCCGTTGCACATGCGTACATAATTATAGGACAGGTGTTTTTAAATAACCTATCATAGATAACTGGGGAAGGACTCAGGTGGTACCAAAAGCTCTCAGTGCAGTGTTTGGGATCTTCCCCTCATTGTCTTCCCTCTGTACACCCAAAAAAGATATCTTAGCTTTAGTCACTCTTCTGGCAAGAAGACTAATATTGACCAATTGGAAATCAACAGTATCTCCCCCTCATACCCAGTGGGTAAGAGATGACCTTTATTTTCTTGGATTGGGAAAATTTGAGTTTCATTTAGTGGCTCCGCAAATAGATTTGGGAAAGTCCATTCTTCCAATTCATTATAGAGATAAACTTCCCACTCACTTCTGACTGAGGGGTATCAATATTGTGTTTATTGGCATGGGTGATATGCTGCGGAATTGATCATTGTATTTTGTTTTTGTTTGTTTATAGTTGTTTTTTGAGTTTTCTGTAGTCTTTGTAAGTTGTTTGGGGATTTAACAGCATGTCAATTGTCACTTTTTGTAATAAGGGAATATATATATATATATATATTCCCTTTATAAAAAGACATACAAAAAATGTTATTTCTTCATAAATGCCATGATGACACAATTTTATGTTTTTGCGAAGACCAGTAGACACAGCTTAAAAAAATAGTAATTGCACTCTAACACAGCATTTAGTGCACCAGTGTTGTTGAAATTCTGTGAATAAAAAGTGTAATATTGCATAGCGCAATCCAGCTGTAGCGTACTAATTACCCATGAAATATAAACAGTTTTTTTTTTTGCAAGTATTTACTTTTCAATATACAGTCAATGTTTTTACTCTTCTATTGTTTTTGTATTGACTCAATTGTACTCTTTTTTGTTGTTTCCAGCAGAGGGAGCAGAGCAACTCTGAGCCTAGTGGGACAGAGCAGGCAGAAAGCAGTGCCAAGACCTCTGAGGTGAGTTTTCTCTGAAAGCCTGTGTGTGTCTGTGAATGAATGTATGTAGGAATCTTATGTTATTTTGAGGGAATTGTTTTCTCCAGCACCCATTCTGTGATCTAATTTTCTGATTTGTCACGGCACAGTAACACACCCAGGCGTAATACTGCCCAGCAGATCTATTCTTGGTAATACTCACTTGCCTAAGAAGCAATTTGTAGCTCCATAATCCCAACAACAATGAGCTCACGCAAGTAAATGAGATTATGTTTAAGTAAGGTTGTGAGATGTGGTTTACGGCCAGAATAAACAGAGTAGTGCCAATTATATCGCCACCCTTTTGTCATCTTTGATATATCATGAGTAAAACATCACATTCCTTTTACTGTTTTGAATTAAATCGTGGGTAGCGTCATTCATAATTTACTGTATTTTCAAAGTGAAGTAGTTTTTTTCAACATCTTGAGCCGGAGGGAGCGGTGCTATCAAAGTGATTAAAATGCGTTTTAAATCCAAACCTAAAAGGCTTTTTATTTTTAACATCATGAGTAGCATTACTGGATATAAAGTCTTTGCTGGTGTCAAATGCAATGCGGGTTAATTAGCTGATTACACAGGGGCAATCACATGCTGCTTTTGCGAAAAGGCAGCTTGTGAGTCAATAAGGTCCACTGGTGGACCACTGTGTACTATTTGTGTTGTAGATTTGCATCTGCTGCAGTGTCACACTTCTCTGTCACTCTTAACTGTGTGCTGACAATTCAGGCAGAAACTGAAGAAAATATCTATAGAATAGATGACACCTAGACATTTATTGGAACCACGGGCAAGTTATCTGTCCATGTGACAGGGGAAGAGTGCGCTGCTGAGTGCAGCAGTGCATAGTTACAATTCAATTAAATTGTCATACTTTCAACCCAAACATGCCATGAGACCAAGTGTTGCTGTGTGTATTTCCCACCAAATTTTCATATTGAAACCATGAGACCTTGGAAAATTTCTGAGGGAACTTAAGTTATTTACTGGGAATTTTCAGGCCCTTTGCAGTCCTAGACGCCTCTGCAGATGTTTTCCATCTGTCAGCATACGTAATGAAGTCCTCACTGCATACGACTGCAACACAAATGAATTCGTGTTTGTCACATCACAATCTGGGTATACTGCTTGAGCAGCAGCCCTAACGACAGAGGTTAAATCATTCCTTATCTCTAATGCCATAAGTAGAAGTTGTCTGAGCTGCATCACCTGAAAAGATTAGTGCTCTTACTCTGGCAGACGTCTGAATGTGTTCAGTAGTAGTTACGGAGGACCTGCACGCACAGGTGCTGCTTTGTCCACAAATGAAAGCAGTAATCAAGATCAAATTTGGCAATGCACCTCTTTGCCAGGACGCCTACAGCAAACAGGTACCATGACATAGATACAGACTGTAGGTCAGAGGCTCATAGCTTTTACAAAAGGATGATTGTGACATCAGCGTGGTTGTGCGTTTATCTTTCACCGTCTGAGAGCACAGAGACCGAGGCAGAGCTGGGCAAAATACACTCTGTGCTGTATTGTGTGTTTTATGTCATGTTTGGTGTTGCTTGTCGAACTCTATGGACTGACGTGATGGTTAGCATTTTATTATTATGCTTACAAGAGTTCAGTGAGAGGACCGGGTCATCTCTTCAGCTTTGGTAGCCTGTGCTGCGATGAATGAGAGGAATGCTGGCCAGGAGTGATGTGCCTGTTGTTTACACATTAATAGCAGTTACTTAGTGTGACCTTTCAGCAAAATGGTTTCGAGGAAATGCCAGTATTACGATAATGGTTATATGTGAAACATATTGTTTACAAGTGCTGCCAACCACTCCTAAAATTTAATGCTTACCTACAAACTTTTTCCATTGAGAACATTTTCAACCCAAAAATGACAGGATAAGATTGGATTAGTAGATTAAATTTTACACCACTGAGCACAGCGGCCCATTGAGACAATACTTGATGTCATTACTGCCTCTTTGGTTTATCCTGTTTCATGACAACAAGAAAGTCTCTGGAATATGTGAATCCTTTATTTTCCCTGTAATAAATTGAATTAAGATAAATTCAATTTTAACTTATCTAAATGTATTTTTTTTAATCAAAAGCACTCCTCCAGTAGAATGATTAGAAGTTTGGGGAATTGAAATGTGGGAAATATTGGACAAACCTGTAACCCTAAAAACAAAGGATTAGAATTCATGAAATTATATGAATGAAGGCGATTTCCTGTGCCAGATCGGACTCACTCTAAGCATTCAATTTTTTTTTTTTTTATTATTTTGTGTTTTTTTTTGTCTATCTATCTATCAGAGGCAGGCAGCTTTACACGGATGGGTCTATAAGCAGCGAGTAAAGTTTTGAAATGTGTTTAATTGTAGACATGTACATTACACTTATTGCCAATATGAAGTTGGTAACATGCCGCTCTTCACCTTGACAACGATTGCAGCTTTAAAAGAAGACTTTTGTGATTGAGCTACTGAAAATCAGCTACATGCCAAAAATCAGAAGAGTCCATGAAATATTTTCGTCCTTTTCTGTGATTAGACGTTGAATGGAAACTGTGTCACTGTTCCAGCCTCATTTGTCCATTTGCAGACATGGCAAGCATTCCATCTATCTATTTACCTCCATGTTACAGCGTTCCAGAGACGCATTTACCTGTCATGGCATGAGCCCAGTTTGGGCCGGATATGTTATTGGAAACCCTTGCAACACATTCACGGTGATATTTTGTGGTAATTGGCCAGTGACCTATGCAATATTTTTGGATGGCAGCGTGATATTTTTGTTTCACTTTATCATTAATGATCAGCAGTGCAGTACAGTCTGTGAACAGAATCTCTGAGTCACATTTGGTGCACTCACATTATGATAAGAAGTAAAATAATGCAGCAGTGTTGAAAAGAACCATTGGTTGCGTTGGAAAGATGCTGAGGCGATAATTGCAAATATTTACCAGTCAGTCAGCCAGTTCATATATAAATAGATTAGGGTTTGTTTTGTTACATTTGTATTGATCGGTCCCGTGATTTCTTATCTTAGGAGAGAACTTAAGGTGAATTTGTATTTGTAGTATTGACAACACGCTGGCTTTGGAAAGCATAAATCTCAGGAGCTTCACACACACTGGCACGCACAAACACACTCACACAAAGTAAGCTCACGGTCGGTGGAAAGCAGTGCCGCTAGTGCTCTGCAGATGAAGTTAAAGCTGGGTGTAATTATTAAGTTCTAGTCTTTCAGCCATAGCAGCTAATAGTTGATGAGACAGAGAACATGGCAATCTGATTCATTCTGCTCAGCAGACGCTCGCGTCCTTCACTCCCCCTCTCTCTTTCTCTCGCTCTCTCTCTCTCTCTCTCTCTCTCTCTCTCTCGTGTAGCGCTGCTTAGTTGCTCAGCCTGGAGAGAGGGAGAGCAGAATGAACTAAAAAAACACGAAGAGGAGACAGAGGATGAATGAGAGGGAGAGCAGCTAAAGGATGGTATCAGGTTGTTGGAGGAGGCCAAGCCCGCGGTTTAGCGTTTTAAGTGTGTGTGTCTGTGTGTGTGTGTGTGTGTTGCCTGATGACGTGTGCTCCGCTCTGAGATGGTGTTAGGAATCCTGATTGCCTTGAGCACTGTGGAGGAGGCATCCCGATCCTTGCAAGGGGCCCACATGCAGTAGCGTCTGTCCGTGTGTGTGTGTGTGTGTGTGTTCTTCCTCTCCTCCCCCTCTTCTTTTTCTTCTTCCTCTTCTTCTTCTTCTTCTTCTTCAGTAAACCCTACCTTTTTGATCCTCCCCCCTCCCTTTGTCACATCAGTATCTTCATCTTCTTCACTTTTTTCCTCACCAGTGGTGGTATTAGTGATGATGAATGCGAGTATAGGCTGAGAGCTCCTTTTTCCTCTGGCCAGCATGGATTGTCTTTGCATTGTCACCACTAAGGTAAGAGACACGGCTTCAATGAATGACTGAGTGGATCAGAGAGAGGGAATGAACATTGTGCTAGAATGAGGCGTGTAGTGAAGCAGGAGGGATGAGGCTCTGTCTGCTCGGATATTTCTGGATATTCACGTGCGTGTGTGTATGTCAGCATGTGTTTTTGTCTTACCCCACGGTCTGTCACTGTGAGCTTTGGAGGGAACAGTGAGGTAAATACTTTTTTGCGGTCACCAGAGGACATGCTTATCACATGTTCTATTTGGTGTGGTTTGTAATCTTTTGCTGAGTGTGATTCATTTCTTCTCTTGTGTAACCAGAATATGTGTGTCAGCAGCAGTAGAGCAATGTTGCCTGTCTGTCTGTTCAGACGCAGCAGCAGAAGTTGGGTTGAACTTCTGTCAGCCAGCTCTTGGCTCTGCTTTACCGCTCTGAGCGACTGAACCAGCACTTTTGAAAGCTGTGGAGTGGACTTGAAAGCAAAATATGACAGCATAATATTTTGACCACCTTACAGACCTTTTAATAATGTGTATATGTCCTCTGGCCCGCACATCATACCTATTGTCATGCATCACTGGTCAGGGGAATCCAAACTTTTTACGAAAAAGCCAGATGTATTGAAAGTGCTGACTGGAAGTAGAAAATGCTGTCACTGCAATTTTGCAAAGGTTAATTGTGTTCTTGGCCTGGGATGCTGCATATTTCTCATATATATATATATATATATATA